>OMNM01064825.1:4466-14993 GCA_900302745.1 Parablennius parvicornis | reverse complement strand
TGTCCCTCAAGATGCACCTGGAAGATAAAGGAATCCCTCCAGGAGTGTTGCCGTGGCTGCAAATCAACCGTTCACTGATGATTCAATAAACTGCAAAAATATGGGTAGTTGAAGTTCAGACGTGGGCCTGCAGCCACAGGAGGCCCAGAGGACAAAGACCAAACATTAAAGATAGATGAGCACATTGAAGCATTAAAACGTGAGCTGGCATTGATGAGTTTGGACTCCTGTAGCGATGCGCTGAACTCGCAAAGGTCCGCAAAACACACAGCGCTGCTGAATCGATAGCAGAGAACTGAGTGTGATATCAAGAAGCCACTCAAATCAATACAGTATCCTCCCAGTGTCATTTAAGGTAACCTCTGTTTGTGGGCTTCACATCCTTCTATCAATGTCTTTGATTCGAGTTCTAACTGAATCCGAGATGGCTGTAAAAAAATAAAAAAATAAATAAATTGTAAGTGCAGCAGAAATTTAACTCATTGTGTCAGATTGTGTCCTCTGTAATGCTTTCATAATGAAATATTGATTGGATCATCTCAGGGTTTTCAGAGGCTGAGTGTCTCAAGAGGAAGAATCACAATGAATCGGATGATTCTGTAACTATTTACTTGTGCGACAAGCGAGCTCACAGGATGAACAGATCGATGGATGGATGAGAAGAAAGTTATATTTAGGCCCCATTCACACGACAAGGCTTCGAAAAACAACCCTTGTCTGTTTACGAAGAAACAGCAGAAAATTATGCGGTTTGCATGTTGGACCCCGTGATGGCGCTGTTGTTCGTTTCTGTAATGAAACCACGCACACCTACGTCCAGAGAAAAATACGCTATGAACATTAACAAGGGTGTGTGTAGTGTACTGCACCCACACCCACAGACATGTACAGCAACAAAAAAAATGGTCATTTCTAACTGCCTGATCTACTGAAGGCCTGCATGTAAATAACATGATGTTATGTGCACACACACACTGAGACTGTCACACTCAAAATAAAACACTTTATTTCTTGCATTATCTAATATCGAGTGGGTGTTTCAAATCAAGTAAATTACTGGCGGGAGTACAACGTACACTGTGATTCACTACTTCTTAAAACTCTTGATTCATTCGTTCATTGTCGTGCGTGTTTTCACTGATTTGCTGTAAAGATACACATTTCCTCTGCCGGCTCGCCACAATTTATGTTCACAGACTTTATTATAAGATATCTTCTGTGCAAAATCTCAAATTTGACCTTGTGTCTGATCCCACACGTTGAACTTTTGTCCCTTTTTCTGATAAAAACCAGTTTTACTTGCTGTACCACTCTGATATACTTCATAACTTCTTGCGTGTATAAATTCACCATTTTGTGCTTGCAGGTGTTAAATGCTCCTTTCAATCACTCCACTTTGACAACAAGAAAATTACCACTAAAGGGATGGAATTCCCAGCAGATTGTCCTCTGTAAACAGCATCCGACACACATAAAACCCTCCTTTAAATGGTCCTGTTTGCACATGACCGTGTTATTTTCAGTAAATCGCACACATAGAAAGCCCAATATATTTGTGTGAGCATGCAAATTAGCACCTTTATGTGGGATCGTAGAAAATCAGGCTTGAAAGACAGCTGCTATATTGTTGATTTTTCTATACAGATGAGGTTCTATTTTCATCAGTATTTCATATCCTAGTTGTTAATTTTATATGATTGGTTACCAAAAGTGAATAGTTTTAGGCAGAATAAAGCATATTGAGTCTGAATATGTGTCTATATTTGAACAGAAATAATATTCTTTGTTTTTTTTTTTAATCTATACTATGAGGCTTACTTCAAATAAAATGAGATTATAATGGTTTTTTGACGAAACTTTGCGTCGGGGTTTGCTGAAAGGAGTTAGTCTGAAAACACAAAACCTTGTGATCACAGGAGGAGAAGAAAAAAAATATAACAACCCTCAAATAAGCTAAAAGAGACATGAGAAAGTGACCGGTGCAGAAACATACGGTGAACAGACAACCTGAACTAACAAAAGACACCCACTAAATATCACAGCAGCCAGGTGAACACACTCACACACTCAGGCACAGGTGAAACAAATCAGGACAGGGAGCAGCAATCAGACAGAGGAGGGGAAGTCGAGGATCCTGAAACCAAAGATGGAATTTTATACAGGGAAGAGAATGTCCATCATGACATCGAGATTGTCATATGTGTTGAGAAAAAAGGTTTTGTTTTGAAATTACACACTATATTGATGCAAATCAATGTCTTTATTTCTTTTTTTCCACAAAGGGAAACATTTTCTTTCAAATATGACTAATACGTGATTTCAAATTCTCTTAAACTAGAAACTCAACCTTGGCCTTTTGAACATTTCTGAATTATATTAAAAGTAAGTTAAAAAAATATATTAATGTAGGAGTCGGACAGATTTATAAGAATAAAGTGAATATTTAAATTGCATTCAAGATCATCTTTGAAGTTGCCTCACCTTTTTTCCCCACTAAGTTCATTTTTTTTCCATGTTTAGTCATCTTTTTTTACACAGATTTGATCTATTAATGTTGTCTCATTTTCTCATTGGGCATTGAAAAGATTTATGTGGACAAAATGAATCATCATCATTATTAGTAAAGCTGCACGGAGCACATTAATGGACATTCTGTTCGTGGGAGAGGAATAAAAGCGAGATCATGAAGAGGACAATGTGTTTACTGCCAAAGAGTATTCAACGGGGATACTTTTAGCACGTGGTGATAGGTAAACATGTAATCGGATCTTTGTAGTTGTCAACCTACGTAACTAGTTCTCTCTGCACCAGCTGGTAAAGTGAAGAGGCCGCTCCAGTTTGTGACTGTCACCAACGTGATTGTGCAAATGCTACAACAGGCAGAATTTAATTTGCCTCCTGGATGCAGATGTTCGCATGTCTTTTCACTTTGCGTACGATGGATGTCGGCATCTTTAATTCGAAGTGAGATTGATGTGACAGGCGGCTCTGCACATCTAGCATTCGCAGCGCGCTGCTTTTAACTCTGAATCATTTTGCCAGATTGCCACGTCGCCATCTGTTGTGTGCGCCTGTCTTGACTGGATGCGCACAATGATGGTGGCTTCAGAGCTCGGCGGCTTGCACGGTGTCACCGGGTAACGTTATGATGAATGGATTTTCATGACCAGTCACTTCAGTTCTACTTAAAAGCTTGTCTGGAGAATAAAGTCAAACTTTCTCTTCTTCATATTCTATGTGATGTGGGTACGGCTGTAAGTCAATCACACAACCGCTTATGTTTGAACAGCAGTAGCGGCGCCAGGATTTGGATTGTGGGTGGGCCTGTATAAAACTGGATGGGCCAACCCCCCCCCAAAAAAAACAAAGAAACCAAAAAAAAAACGAGGTTCCCCTTCATCTCTGTTTTAGCGCTTTTCTGTGGCTTTTCACTGAATATGGCATCAATTCAGTGGCAAAAACCCACGTGCGTAAAACCTGTAATCGCGCACAGTTAGACCACTTTCTGTGCGCTCGCCGTTACTTCTGAGATCTCTGCGTGCCGCGGTGATGTTGAGTTTTGGCACTTTGGAAGTGGGCATTGCATAGACGGCCTTGTAATCCTCCTCCTTTCTGATTGGTCACTTTAAACACCGCTTGAAGCACTTTGTGACCATTGTCTGAGCGCACAGCGACGTTTGTCGCAGACGGCGAGCGCGGAGAAAAAAGAAGCACCAGGCGCACAGAAAGTGGTCTTAACTGTGCGCGATTACAGTTTTTATGCACTTGGGTTTATGCCACTAAATTGACGCCATAGCGTCGTCACCGCTGGTGTGTGAGAGCAGCCAGGAGGCAGCGGCGGCTCTCATGAAGCCGTATGTGTCGGGCTTGAAACGAGCGTTCACAAAATTTGAGATTAACAATGCCGAACACTTTGGGGGGGGGGCGCTCAAGCAGTTGAAAAGCAACATACGAGAGAAAATCCATTCACTCGTAACCACGTCCCAGAAGGTCTATTTACTAGAACCCTGGTGTACATGTGTTTTAGCAGCATTTGAAAAAAAAAAAAAAAAAGCTTTTCCCCCGTTGCCATGGAGATGGCATTGGTGCCATTTTCGGGAAGCTGCATTTTTTTGATCGCCGCTGTCGTGTAAACTGACACCCAAAACACAACTAAAGCTTTGAGTTTTCACTTGAAAATGTTTTTAATGATGCCAAAATCCTAACTTCTACGTTCAAGTGTAATTCAGCTTTCGAGGCACAGCATTGCTTGTTACTCGATTCAAACATCAGCAGAGTTGCTATATTTTCCACTGCATGGATCTTTTGTGAAGATTGCTCTCCACTTGTGCGAGAAACTGCTGCACTTTACCTACATTAGCACTCCAGTGTTTGCACCGGGGTTGAGTTGTGGAATTGTGCAATATATATGTAGCTATTTTACCGCCACTGAGCCGAAGGGCAGCCCAGAAGGTTAATCATTAGCCTACATAGCTGGCCGGGCTCCCTGGGCTCTGGAACCTTTTCTCTCACATCAGACTCCCCTCGCTTTTCCCACCCAGCGTTTCCCTCACAAGGACGTTCAAGTTGTTATTTTAATACATTATGTAAGAGCCGTTTCCAGGGTGTTGTCGGGGCTGCAAAGTTGCTTAAAGGCTTCTCGGCTGCAAGTCCGACCCGGTTGTCCAGCCACTGATTTTAATGACGGTTTCCTGCCGTCTGGCCGGAGTTCTGTTAAATTGTGAACCCATGTCGCAATTGGCTTACAAAATAATAATAATAATAACAAAAAAAGAGTTGCTGGCTCTTCAAGTGCCGCAAAAGCACTCTTGAAAGGCAACAACAAGCACAAGTTCAGTTTTCACAAAAAGCTGTGAAAATTTGAAGGGTTACGTGCATGAAGTGTGCACGAGCCCATCGAACGGGCAGGAGGGAAGCTGGTGTTCAGAGTGAGCAGTCAAGCGGGGCAAGAATACCGGGGCATTTAGGTACTGAGTCCTCTGCCAGGGAAATTCTTGAAATTTCGCAATGATTCAATTGAAGCTTAAGTGTTACCGATATGTTGAGCCGAGAGATAATCGACTGAGTCAAATCTCTGCTACAGAGAGTGCTCATCTCGAGATTGATTCCCGTGGAGGCAACCTGGAAAAAAAAAAAAATTAAAAATGAATCACCAGTGCAGATGGCAAAAGAAAAAAATAGGCGGGGGTGTGGTGTGTGTGTTGCAGAGCAGTGGCGCATTGATGAATTAGATGCGCCACAAAGCGTTATTTTTCTCTGATGTGTTTCAAAGCCAGAGGTTCAGAGGCACTTTGTCATCAGCGTGAAGCACCGAGAGAATCTCCTAGAAAAACATTTCCTCAGCATGACTCATTGTATGCATTTGACAAATTTGGTAGGGAATAAACTAAACTGGAGTCTCAAGGTACACACAATTTTTTTTTTTCTTAAAGCATCAATATGAATTCCAGTGCATTTGTTTCACCTCAGCTTTTTTAGATTTGCCAATCAGAGCAGCTTATATGTCTTTTTTTTTTTTTTTTTTTCCTATCCTTCTGGCTGCTTCTGCTTCTAACAAGTCTCCGAGCTGTGATGAAGAGAAAAACAAAACAACAAGTGGAAGTACAGCACGCGTCTTTTTAACAGTAGAAACATTATGTCAAGATCAGTAGCTTTCATGAGCTTTCGTGACTTGTGGTTGTCCTCAGGGTTCAAGTGCTCGGATGGAACAAAAACGAGAATTACTCATAATGCTACAAAATAACCTGTTTGTCAGTCGCCCCTTTGAGAGAAAACACGCCTGTTCCAACTTGCCATTTCTTTCTTTGAGGCCTCGTTAACGCAACAGAACAATTCACAAAACCCCAAAGACCATTCAGACACCTCAAGTTTTAAAGGCTTTCAAATTGTCTACCCGGTCGTACATGTTGACTTGTGACAGCTGTGGATGTGCAAACATCCCCGGACGGAGCTGATAGAGATTTATATATATATTCTTGTATACGCTTGGACTTGAGCCGCACTGTGATGCAGTGGTTGGCGCTCTCGCCTCACAGCAAGAAGAGTCTGGGTACAAATACCGTCCAGGCCTTTCTGTGTGGGGTTTGCATGTTCTCCCTGTGAGTGACTTGGGTTTTGCCTCGGGTATTCGGTTTCTCTTCCACAGTCCACCAAAAAATGCATGTGAGGTTAATTGGTGACCCTTAATTGTCCCTAGGTGTGGATGGGAGTGTGGTTGTTTGTCCTATGATGACCCCTTTTATTTAACAAATACAAGCAAATGCTTAATTAGTCTTTTACAAGAGAAATAACGCAGAGTTAACAATCAGGATGGATGGATGGATGGATGGATGGATAGATGGATGGATGGATGGACGGACTCCCGGTCAAGCACAGGGAGAACATGCATTTTCAGTCATGGTTTCCTGGTGTTGACAATAGTGCGGAGCGCATCCTCCTGTCCTGATGCACCATGTACTGCAAAACCCTGATCTACTGCAGGGCTCAATTCAGTTCAGTTTCAATAGAGCTAAATACAATAGAGTCATTTCTAGACACTTTTAAAGCAGGTAAAAAAAAAAAAAAAAAGTCATTTCCATTCGGTTGGAATTTTCATTTTAACAGGAAGAAAAATGCAGAATCAGGCTCGGAGATGGAGAGGTTCTGCCGAACCGGAGTGGAGATTTTTGGGTCCTATGTTTGACATTTAAGCTCTAAAAGAACCTCAAACGCAGGTTTTTGGACAGTGGGTGGACATCAGGGAAAAAGCGACAGGGAGGAGAATGCAAACTCTGCAGGAATAATCTGACAGTGGGAAGGAAGTGCTCACCACTTCACCATCTGGCCTGAAAATGTCAGTCACTCCTTCAAAAGAGGAGAATATTGCTTGACAGGCCAGTAAGTTATGAATAGTGATGCCGGTTTGGCCTCAATGGAGCAGAAATTGTAAGATTTCAAATACGTAGCTTGTATTTTCGTGGTTGTTTCCACAGACAGTAGTGGAGCCGTCTTATTTCTCCAATTCACAAAATGTTGCTCTGGTTGTCACTGAGTCGACTAATAATCATCCTGGAAGGAGACGAACAGTAACTTACTGAGCTCTCAGTTAGTTTTTTTTTTTTTTTTTCCAGCTGTTTTACTAAAACAACACTGGCATTTGTTTGTGTTTGAGCATTTCTCTACAATGCGTCCATCCATCCATGTTTTATAACTTTAATTTGTCCACGCTCGCCCATGCAAGGCAAAAATAAAACATCCTGGCAGAAAGGTACGGTCGAACATCAGATTCCACCCAGGAAAATTCTTACCGCGATGTGGCAGCGCTAACCATCACTCACCAAGCTGTCTAAACAAGGAATCCATTGCATTTCGAGGAATTTAATGCAAGGTTCACGTGAAGAATGGGAGCAGTGAAAAGCTTCCCACGAGGGTCTTTTAGCAAGCCTTGACCATCGCATTCCTCTCCCCGCACATCCCCCTGGCCCAGAACATAGTCTGCCTATATAAAGGAATAGATGAAGTGTTATTATACCTGGAGTATTGAGCCTGCTTGACCAAACTCCAATCCGATCTCAATGCGCCGTGCATGAGTAAACACCTTTTCCAGATAAGTTACCCCGACACGGGTTCCCTGTTTGTACTTGGTGTAAATGTGGTAATGACACCAAAGTGACCAATAAAACCACAGCACTCTTGAACTATCAGGAACTGAGCTGCAAATGAGTCCACTGCCTTTGTCCCTTGTAGATCTCTATTACAGCATTGTCTAATCTTTGCTCCATCTCGACCCGAAACTTTATTTTTAATGGAGTGAACTGTGAAGGTGTGCGGAGGCAGTATAGTTAAGACACACACTCCTGCAGCCTGAGTAATTCCTCATGAAGGAGGCGGGATGGCGGTTGGCGTGGGGAGCACGGTAAAGCCCGATTAGGCGGCATTAATGGGCTTTTTGAATTAAGTCCGGGCTTATTGCGTGTCAAACACAAAGGGCCTGGATGGATTTTGAAGATGAGGTGGGTTAACCTGCTGTCAGGCAAGCATGACACCCTCTCCTCTGCTACTCCCCTCTGCTCAGGCACCTCAGGTAATATGAGAACACGCGCCCAGATCAAAAAGAAACACAAAGCCGAGGCTCGCACAGGAAGTGAATCTCTTGTTGATCCTGGAATGGAAATGAGCGGAAACCTGTGCTGCCCGACACATGTGCCTCTGCCGCTTTGAAGTTCCCCTATCCATTAAAGCGCAGGCTTGTTGGTCAGTTCATTTTTTTTTTTTTTTTTTTTTCCCCCTCATGCTTTGCTTGCGGTATTCTCTGCAGCAGCAGCAGCTCATACCACAAACACACTTTGAACTCGTCTTGACGCCAGCACGATGCATATTTAAGGCGCATTGTACTAGACAATGTCATGGCAGCTTGACAGTGAATACAGAGAATAAAAGATGGCTGAGAAAGGAAAAAAAAAAAAAAAAAAAACATGTCTCATGACAGCCACGCAGGAGTTAAGTGTGTGTGAGAGAGAGTGAGGCACAGACATAAACTATGAAACAGAATGAGTGAGCAGCTTCTTCCTCCCTGCCTCCCCATTCGGAAATACAGACGTACTGTATTCGACAAGCTAATGAAATAATAATGCAACTTAAACTGGAAGCATCAGTGACAATTGATAATGACGTTGGTGTAATACAACAAAGGTGAATTTACAAATTGTGGCGTATGACAGGGTTCTGCAACTCATTTCTTCCCATGTAACTCACTGCAAATTGCATGTGCTGCTTATCTTAACAGTTCAACTCATTTTATGTGTTAAGTTCCCTGAAAAAGATTCTCTGTCTGGTTAAATCAGTGGTGTCAAAAGATAATCCGGCCCACCAGAGGCTCCAATCCAGTCCACTGAACTGCCAAAGAAATTGTGAAGATGTCAAAGAAAATATCGATTTTTAAAAAAATAAATAAATAAATAATTTTTCCTAAATACAATTCTTAAGAACAACACGTCACTGACACTCAAACTGAGATATCATTTGATGCACATCTGTTCTTTGTAGGCTGTTGCACTGACATGTAGTTACGCAAACAAACAAGACAACTTGTCAGGTCTTTCATCAATGGCACTTTTTTTTTGCGTTATAATCTAAATGAGGGTCGTGAGAAGCCGGAGCCACTCCCAGCTGGCTTTGGGGAAAGACATGAGGACAGGTGGCTTTATACAGTGTCTGTAAAACAGGACTATCAAGCACACGTAAGTTCAGGGGACACAAACAGCCCAATTTCATATGAGTGGGCCGGACAGTTAAAATAGTGCCATAATAACCTATGAAATTTAAACAATCTTTATTGCAGTTTGCCTGCCGGAGTTTGCTTTTGTTTTCACTGTGATTTAAGACAGAAATGTCTTTTATTTTCACCAAACAATTATTACAAGAAGTGACAACAGTCTCAGAAGAGAATAGAATAGACGTTTTATTTAGCCCACTTGTGGGAAATTAACATGTTACAGCAGCAGTAGTAAGATAAAAATAGACATTATAATACAAAATATAAATATTAAAAGGCACAGTAGAGTGTGTGGAGGAGGTAATGTAATAAATAAGAATAATTGACCGGGGTTTAATAAGACAACACTGAAAAGGAAAAGTGACCTGTGCAAAGTGGCAGAGTTGTTATTGATTTGGGATAAACAGGTTATTGTTGGCTCCGGAAGCCTATTTTAATTAAACCGTCTTGTGCAAAATACGGTAAAAAGTCTAACCGTTCCTATGGCGGTTATAATATGCATGTTTTTACAAACTCACTCTGACACCACGGCTTTGAGGCTAGTTTGATTACAACCAGGTAGCTAGCACTCATGGCTGCATCACCGATCTCTCAGTTCTCAGTTTTGTCTTGCGTCTGCTGCGGAAATCATGTTTTCTTTGTAATTGTCAAACATTTGCCGGGTGGTTTAGCCCGTTTTGGCTCACGGGCCTTAAGTCCTCCTCACACTGTGCAATTTTAACAATCTTAGCAGTTGCAGCCTGTCACACTGCGCAAAACGGATGTAAATTATAATTTCTGCAGACCGTAGGAACGAACACGCCGCGTCATGTGCGATCGCAGAACAATATGTACAAAACATACACATGAACAGAGCCTCAACATTGTGGCATTCATTGTACATTTATATATATAGAGATAGATAGATAGATATTAATGTTGCAACTGGAGCTTGAAAGAAGCATCTGTTAGCATCTACTAGCATTTTTCGTTAGCACCTCCTTTTGTGGTCTTTCATTCTCCCCAAACAACTTCCACGAAACAACCCACACTGCAGGTCGCAGTGCGACGAGGCGGCAGCTACGATTGTCCCAAACATCTGTCTCTGTCTAGTTTTGGTCTCACAGGCTTACGAGCGCAGGCTTGTGCACGGCGCGACATTATGGCCACAGATTAATCCATAATCACAAATTGTGCTAACGAGACTCCCGCGCTCCAGTCTTTTACCTCCGCGCAGTGTGGGGAAGACTAAATGTCTGACACCCCTGCAATCAACGGATAAAAAAAAAAAAAAA
>OMNM01064822.1:13130-27295 GCA_900302745.1 Parablennius parvicornis | reverse complement strand
CTCACACACGCACACACGCGCGCGCGCACACTCTCACACACACACACACACACACACACACACACACACACACACACTTACTTTATGATGTTGTTTCTGATATCAGAAAATTATTCAATTAGTGGTGCAATACCAATTTGTACCACTAGGTGGAGTTTAATTAGTAAGAGTCATTCTGAAAAACATGACTGAAGCTCCCGGCTGTTCTATAGTGGTACAACATGTGATCAGCTGGTTTTCAATATTCAGTCATTTAACCGGGTTCCATTATGTTGAATGGAGGAAACGTCTCATTACGTCAACTGAATTTACAGAAGAAAAAAAACAAAAGTGCACGATTTTCCATTAAACTTACATAAAAGCAGCCTGACGAGCGACAGATTCACTTTATTTGTTGAAGGATGGCTGTGGTGTGTTAATATGTGAAAGTCTGAGCAGTGAATGATGCTGTGTAGCTCACCGATGGCGTAGACGTGAGGCGGCAGCGTGCCCAGAGACCGGCCCTGGTATTTCTTGATGGTATCTGGTGCATAAAGCTTTGGGATGTCATAGTATGGGTTGACTGCGATCAGGATGTTGGCTACAAAAGTCTGGAAAAGGAAGAAAAGAGGCAGGAAATAAATTGTAATTTGGTCACAATCCAACTCTTGATTTGCTGTAAACCACTTTGTGTCCTAATCCACACATCGCATGCAGATTTTAACAGGTTTGGTTTTTGCTGAAACTCTTTTCAGGCCTATAAAGATATATTCTGAATGGAGATCTTCTTCGGTGCAGTTCTCTCCTCCGCCACTAGATGTCACCCTGCACCAGGTGGATCAGCTCCAAGAGTTCAGATGAAGTTCAGGAGTTTTATGAGCTGATGGAGGAAATGACACCTGCCTGTTTAAAACCTCTTTATGATGTGCATCTGTTTGAGAGGAGCGGAAATGAGCTGCAGAGATCCTGATGTTCGTCTCATACTGGAGTCATGCACAGTTTGAGACCTGAGCGCAGAACTAAAGAATCCTAACGTCTACTCACGCCCCCATACAAGCTCACATGTTCTGTTGGGGCAATTTTTTTACACCTATATGAATTAAAAGTAGAAGAATTGAGGAGAGATTAAATCCAGAGTGATTGAAGTCATTTTAAAGGCAAATAATCTGTTTAGGGCTTTTTCCAAAATAATAAAGGTGATTTGAAAGAAATACTATTCGGCTTCTTGGCACTTTTATGGGCTCGTGTCAGACATTCTCATTTCAATACTTACATAGATTTTGTCTTTGCTGTATCTCACGCGGACGTTGTTGAGCAGAGTGGCTTCATTCAGGTACATCAATGAACCTGGGAGACACAAACAGAACAGGAAGTTGAATCAAGATAACACGCAGACCGTCTGATCACAACAGTGACTCTTGAAGAGTGAGGAATTGGGATGAAACAATAACTTACAGTTGTCCTCCACATGTTTGTTTACGTCGTCCTCCGCAGGGAAAACTTGGTTGATGGGAGCCAAAAATGTCTGAAGGAGAGATTTGGAGATATCGTCAGTTTTAACTTCATAAAGTTGAATTAATCATCTGTGAGCATAAAGTCAGCATGTAACCAGTTTTTCAATATGCACAAAATACACAAATCTGATTGGCTGAAGTCGCAAAGTGCCCAAAAACAAACAAACTGAGAAAATCTAATGTTATTTAGAAGAACCAATCTCTTAGATAAGATCTAATTTAAGATGTTCTGAGTAGTGTTTGTTTTCATTGTGAAACCTGTGAAGATTATTATGCAGCACAACGACATTTTAGTGAAAGACAAGAAATAAGAAAAATGAAAAAGTGGAAAAGAATAAAAACAAAAAAAAATCAGAAAATAAAAGACAAAAAAGGAGAAAGGATAAATGGGGAAAAAAGAAAAGAAGAAAGGATAAAAGTAAAGGAAAAGAGAAAAACATTTCAAACAGGAAGAACGATTAACATAGAAAGAAAAAGAAAATGAAAAAATAAAAGCAGACATTCAGGGTAGAATGCTATGATAATACTCTGACTAAAACACAATGTTCTAAACACACACGCATGTTTTTTTTTCAGGTGAATAACTGTACCCCTGTTCTGCGTGCTGCTTTAACCATGTGCACCAGAGAGGGAGTGTGAGCCTGATGAAAAAGTAATGGAGCTGTTCAGTTTCAGCTACGTTTAGTGTTGAATGATGAAAAATAAAGAGGCTCTAGCAATAAATGTGTTGCTGTGTTTCACAGCCGCTGGGTGACATAAAGGGACTGAGTCCTAAAGCTCGAGGAACATGAAGTCTCCCAATAACCCGAAAGAAGAAAGTAAAGGTTTCATCTTATTTACTGACGTTAGCTTCAAAGCTAACTTATGTTTATGGTCAGTAACTGTCACTTTAACATGTCTTGAGGTAAACTTGAGTCTGAGCTGATCCTGACTCACACAGTGCAGCATTATAACACGATAGAGCCACTGTGATATCTGATCATTTCACCGGGCGTCGAATGTTGTTTGTAACCTCCTCCCGCAAGATCAATGCAGTTGTAAACGCTGAACAGCAGCTGCTGCAGAGCCCGATGAATTATTTGGAGGCAGCAGGTAACTTTAGCGGAGCGGGGGAAGGCTGGATGATGACTGAGGCGGTCAGCAGGGCCCCAGCAGGGAGCTGCTGTTCTGCATTATTTAACACCCATCACCTGACCGTTCACCACGTCCAACACCGACACGCTGTGTATCATCTGACACACGGCAGAAAAAATAAATCGACACGTGATGAATCATCGACAAAACGCTCGATTACCTGAGCATGTAGAATTTACAAAAATACCTGATAGAGTCAATATGGAAGGTCTTCAGTGTTACTCTGTGTCGCTTTGCCTGCAATTTTCAGGCTCAGTTTTCGTTTTCAAGCACAAACGAAAAACTTTAGTTACGTTTTGGTTTCTGTTGACAACATGATGGTGCTTGGAGCCACTGAAAATGAAACTTTTTGAAAACGGTCCGACTCTTCATCCATGGAAATGAGGGGAAACGTTGCCACAGTGGATGCACCCCAGTAGTAATAAATAGTTCCTCTGCACATGCTCAGTAGATGGACAATAAGAACATTTTCCTCCGTCGTGTCATGACTCCCAATAAAGATTCTCCTGGACTTGGTAGTTTTATTTTGACAGTCACTGGAATAACAATCTAACTTGGTCGTCTGTCCGCTAGAATGTCTGTGTTTCTCAAAGCACACTTGTGGTTTTATTACGCAAAAAAACAACAGTGCCCACTAGTGGCCCTACAAAAAATAGGCATTGTTTTCAAAACATTGATTATTAAGTGCCAAACTTTTCTGAATGGAAATGATGTAAACCAGGCCTCAGTCAGAATGTAACAAAGTGATTGATTTAGTTGTTCACACCTGCTCTACGGATGTGGGGAGCAGAAAATAGCATTATGTGCCAAATGAACAAAGAAAAGAAAGGCCAAAAGTAGCAGTAAATATAGAACAGTAAATAATGCAGTGCCTCAGGTCTTATAGAGTCATAATGTTTTCAGGATCTGAAGTTTTGAAAATCGAACATAATGAATTATATGTCATACGTCATTTCAACTTAAATGTAAGCAACATTTCATTTGGATAAGGTGAGAAACTTCTTCGGGACGCCTCCTACCTGCATAAATCATGTTTACAGACAAAACTCTCGGATCGACAAAGACTCAGTTCTACCACCTGGTGGACAAGACTGGAATCACTCAGACCACTTCACCACCTTTAAAGCTCATCACAAAAAAACGTCAGAAGTTATTCTTCTCCAAGTATACTCTAAAAGCTGCAGGGTCATTAACTTGCCCCACATTCTTCTAGCTAAACTCGAGCACGCTGAACTAATGCAGGCGGGTTTATGGGGACACATGTGACCTCAGTGTTTTGGAGAGTGTGTGTTGTGTTTCTGTGATCACTGCCAGCTCCTGCAGGCTCTCTGCAGCTTTCTCTCCATGCAGGGTCAGGCTCCTTCTGCTGTTAATCTGCCTCTTTAAAGGAGGCAGTGCGGAGGCCTCCGGCAGCGCCGGGCTGCAGCGCCGGGTCTGACGTACAGTCGCCTCATTCTTTCCAGCAGTGGCATGTTCTCACCCTGAACTGGACGGATTCCACAATGCAGCGCTGCATGAGGAGAACAGAGGAGGAGGAGGAGGTAGCACAAGGCCAATAATCTGTTCACCCTTTCATCACCACTGAGGTGCAGAGCAGGCGAAGAGGTGGTCCAGCAACCAGACCCTCCCAAAACTGGGATTCAACTGCTGCACAGTAGAGGATTCAACTTCCTAGAGATCCAACTAATCCAACAACTATTGTTCTTCTTACTACGTTGCTTGTTTAAGCATTTACACGATGTTTCAAGTGAAAACACATTGATTTTACGTTTCTGTTTCACAAACGTTTCAGGTTCACACAGAAACAACAGAATTGTGGTTGTTTGGTTAATGAAACCACACAGACATGCATCACGCTATAAACATTAATAATGGTGAGTACACAGACAGTCGTATGGACGAATGACACAGTTCGATTGCTATTCCGGGTGACCGGTTTCATCCCTTTCTGAAAGTGAGGCTTAATGGCCGATACTGAAACTGGCCACCAGGGGGCAATCAGTTGTTCTCGTGTTACTTTTAGGGTATTGACAGTTTTGAATAAATGAACTCTAAGAGATGGTGCTTCAAGCCAATTTCCAGAAATGAATAAAAACCCATTGAAGGAATCATCATATCTTCTGGATTATTTTCTGAAGATGCATCAAGAAGAAGGAAAATTAAAGAGAGTGTTATAAAGGGGCACAATATGCATTCATATTTTATGATTGATAACCCTGCTCCAGCAGCTGCTGTCCCAGGACCTGATGGAAATCGGTTCCTCAGCTCTAGCCGTCGTACTTTTAGCCCATCATTAGTCTTCTTTGTTTCCTTCATCAAGTTAACAGTTCCTCTGCTTTTCTCCAGTTATTCTGAATGTAAATTCTGATGGGTGGCTTTTAATTTTTGGTGGCATCTTTTTTGGGCATCCAGTCACAAACAGTAGAAGTTTCTGAGTAGTACTGAAGCAGCATGCTGTTGTTGTACAGAGACATCTGGTGGCGTCAGATGGTATGTACTGATATAGTTTGACATGCATTTGTTCTTAATGTAGGCTTAGGACCTGTAGGACCAACAAAAACAAAGGGAAAGTGTGATAACGTTTCAGCCTTGATGAAATCGCTACTCTTCTTTCCACAAAACTGTGGGACCACCTCCTTCAGACTAACTCTTCTCTGATCACACTGAAGGTTTCAGGAGGACAAAGAGTCAGTGAGGCTTTGTGTCTGAGAGCATGACAGGGTATCATCACGCTCCCGTCCCTCTCCTGACGTCCATCTCAGGACGTCTGCCAGCCAGTGAAGGCATCGTCACACACTGGCACAAGTTGGCGGCGGGAGCACAGACGCCACATTGTTCTGGGCCGGACAGTTACGGGCCTCCTCTGCCATCCGGAAACTCCCTCCGGCAGCACATCTGAGGAGCAACGGGCCGGTGAGGCTCGTCCACTGTAAAAACACTGTGCTTTTTACGAGCTGTGAGACCAAGAATGAAGGATTTTTGTGCCCTGAACTCGGCCTCCGGGGGAACCCTCTCCAACCGGCTCTGTACTACCTCCACCTAGAAGATGATTTAGGCCGAGTTTGGGGAGACAAAAGTCAGGGCAACAGAATCCCATCAAGCACCTAACAAATGGCTGCAAGTAATTACATTTTCAACCACTTAAAGGGTGCAAAGTCTGGTTTCTGCAGCATGAGATCATTTATCAGAGTTTTAGTTAACAGTGCTGATGGGAGTTGTGAGTCTGCAACATTTTGAAATGAAACTCCACTGCACTTGGAATAGTATTGAGAAGTAATAGAAAAGTATTAAAAGGTTTGTCTCTTTTGTTTGTCCCATTTTAATAATGTTCACAGAGCTGGATGTTTTCTAAAGTTACATCAGTTGGTACTTCTCCACTTATGTTACACAACGACCGACTCTTTTATTAACATCCTGATATTAAACACATTCACAGGAAGTTCTGTAAAGGGAACGAAATGCTTGGTCATCGAGGTCTTTTCACTGAGACGAACACGAATCATCAAGAGTTACCGCGGCGACGGCCTTCTCGGTGACATTAAAAGCTTCTCGGAGGGGCGTCGTTCAGTGGAAAAGTGAATTAGCATGAAAGGGGGCTTGTTTGTGAAGCGACGGAGAGCCACTTCACTACAGACAGCGCCAATTAATCTGCTACTTGAGCGCATTTAAAACCTGAAACAAACAGCGGCGTCCGGAGGCAAATCGATCAGAGAGCTACGTTTTACGGCTTCCAGAGGCGAGGACTTGTTGACAGGAGATTAAGCTGCACGTTAAATGATTAACAAAGAGCAGGTGGGAGCAGAACGGAGGAAGACGTGGCTGGAAACAAAACCACGATGGCTTCCGGACTGAGGAGGAAGATTATGCCACAATCCGGTTGACTCCAAACTCAGAATGACAGCTTCCCCACAAGAAAATGGCTGTAGTGTGTGTTTGTATACACGTATATAAATATCCTTTATCACGCAAAACTTTTGCATTGAAGCACAGTTCCCATGAGCCCTTGCAGGAGGGACACAGAGAAAACATTTCCTGCCTCTGACACTCAGCAGAAATTAAATAAAAGTCTCTGTCTCACCTTCCCCTTCTGTTTGAGGGGTTCGATGGTCAGGCTGTCGGCGCCGATGTCCACGATGGTTCCCAGCTGGAACCCGTCCGATGGGTGGGGCGCCCACACCGGCTTCCCATCCTCCATCGCACCGCTCGGAAGGCTCTGGAACACATGAGGCCACAGTCAGAGAGACGCCAACAAGCTGCATTTTCCAGAGCTGGACATTTGAAATGGCAATTCTTTAATATATGTTCATCCTTCTTCTACGAGTTTGTTTTTTTTTTTGCTTATACATTATAGTGTGGACACTAAACGGTTTATTGGAATTATTTAGGCCATGTTTCAAGTGAAAACACATTTTTGTTTCAGAAAAGCTTCACGTTTACACAGCAATGTTTTGAAACAATGTCCGTTTACACAGAAACACTAAAAACAATATTTTCATGTTGAGCCACTAGTGGGTGCTTTTGTTTGTTTTTGCAATATAACCACTTTCGCACGCACACACACACACACACACACCCACACACATTTTAGGATGTTTTTTCTGGTATCAGAAAATTATTCAATTAGTGGTGCAATACCAATTTGTACCACTAGGTGGAGTCTAGTTAGTAAGAGTCACTCAGAAAAACCTGATTGAAGCTCCCGGCTGGGTGGTACAACTTGTGATAAGCTGGTTTTCAATATTAAGTCATTTAACTGTGTTCCATTATGTTGAATGGAGGAAACGTCTCATTACGTCAACTGAATTTAGAGAAGAAAAATACAAAAGTGCACGCACGCGCACGCGCACACACACACACACACACACACACACACACACACACACACACACACACACGAGCCAGAGTGTTTTCAAAGAGATGCATTTCCCCTGTTTACATGACGATGGAGTCAGAGCATTTTTGAAAAGTTCCACCTTTGGAGCCCTTCTCAAAAAGTTGTGTTTTCAGTTGCTCTGAGAACTGTGTAAAGTCGTATAAACTGGAACCCAAACAACAACATTTTTGCATTTTCACTTGAAAGCATCGAGCAACTTCAATCTCGTTACTATGGGAACTGAGGATTTCTTTTTTTAACATGTGATTCACATAGGCTGCGGTTCTGAACATCTCAACTCCTGAATTCGTCTTTAAAGAGAAACTAAAAGAACCACCGTTAGTCACATTCCTCTGAACACAAACTGCAACATGTCAGTTCTCCATCCAGAAAATTGAAAGACACTAAATGTAACTTTCTAAAAGCAAAATGAAACTGTAAAAAGGAATAAAACTCAAAGAGAAGTTCCAAAGGGAGACACAGCTGCTTTTTGCAGTAAATGTAACGTCCTTATTCATGTTTCAAATGGATGAAATACCAAATAAATTGAATTAAAGCAGCTATTTCTGTACAGATATCTCCCGTTTGCCAAACAAACTGACAATAAAATGCTTTGTATACGTGAAAATTAACTTCAAGTGTTCTGCTTCTTTTATCTTCATAAAAAACTACAAACCTTTTTGAAAAATACTCAAAAATCTGACCGGGTATTTAAGGACATTCGGCTGCTTTGATTGAGGATTTCAGGCATTTTTAAGGGATAATGACGGGACAACAAGAGCAAGAGGTAAATGATTGAAAATAAAAGGGTCAAATTTAAAAACAAAAGCTTTATGATGGATTCAATGTCTTAAATGATATCTAAAAATAGACTCAATTCTAATTAAAACCAAGTTATCTGCACACGTATTACTTATAGGTTCTCGTTCCAGGAATTCATAACATGTTTACTTGTTGCTTTAATACATGATGGTGGACCACAAACACAATTGAGATCAGACTTGGATTTCTTAAAAAAAAATAAATAAATAAAACAAGATCTGGATACTTAAACTGTTTATAAGCTTTTTTGATTACTTTTTATTAGTTCCTTTTAAAACGATATAAATTCAATCATCCTACTTGAGAGCCAAAGTTGAAAGACGATCAAACGCAGCAGTAAAGTTGAGCAGTTTCATTAGAGATGTATGGAAACTAACGAGGGCAAGACAACACAAAGCGCATCATGTGATCTGAGCTCTCGGGGGCTTTGTGGTGACCAACAAGCCAATTAGAGAGTTTATTGAGTCAAAGCAGCAGCTGATCGTGTTTCTGTAACGAGAACACGGTTGTTTCCTGTGGGACACAGGACCAGAAAAACAACAAAAAACCATCAGGTTCACATTGTGCCGCTGCTTTTCCATTTTACAGTCACTCAGGTGTTGCAGTGTTTTTCACAAAAGTATGATGAAAAAACTCAAAAGTTATCTGTATTCATTCTCCCTAATTAGAAAATGTGTAATTTAGAGAGAAAAAAAAACACCTTCTCACCGATGGCTTTTCTATATTAATATCTTTATCTACGCTACTTTTTGAACAAGTTGCATTTACAGTGACTCAGAGCAGCGTTGTCTGACGCCGAAAATGTCACAAAAGTTTTCTTGTTTCTCGTGAAAATGTAAAAGGGCCTTAAATTACTTTTATCATTTGACATTTTATGTTATACAACCTCTAAGCTGGTCAGTCGTGGCACCGCTGACCATAAATTGAACCTCGAATGCAATGACTAAATACTCCCGCACCTTTAAAAGTGAAGGCTGAGCAAAGTCCAAATGTTGCATGATGTAAAAAGTCCTCATAAAAGTCACAGTAGCTGCAGTTTTATTACGTCCCACCTTTGTTGGTCCTGTGAACACAAGCAGCGAGAGGCAGAGCGAACTGCAAACCAGCACCGTGTGAGAGAAAACTGGAAAAACAAGAGGACCACAGGGTGTTTACATGCACACAGTGCTCACAGCGGGGGGGATTCTCACAAAGTGCCGTTGGGTTTGGGGGGTAAAAGCCTGTCGTCAGTGTGTTCAGTATTGATCTGGAAGTCCAGACACCATCTCTGCTCGACTCGGGCCGTTTTAATGCTTTGATGGTTAATCTGGCCTGACACCAGATTACTACACACTGAGCTGCAGATGGGAATACCACAAAGCATCAAGACTAAGATATCCCCAAATACTTTTATTCTGAAATTCTCCATGGAATATTATAGTTTTTGACAACCTAAAAGTAATCCTCATGGTGTAGCAGAAAAATGGACTTGAGTTGCCAACGTAACCAGCTCGCTAGGATTGAAACCAAGAATCCATCGTTAAAACTCAATGACTGAAAAAAGACATTAAAAAAATAGTGTGGATATTGAAACTTTCCTAACGTACAAGGTTATAATGTTTGGACTCTTTCAGGTCCCCATGAAACATTAACTTAATTCTGCTGCTGTAGGTTTACATTGTTCTGTCAGATTCCAAGAGTTCAGGTTCTTCTCTCGATGGATCAGATTACAGCTTCAGTCCGAGACACGAATGCCATCTTTACTTTAAAGATTAGACTCAAAACTTTTACCAGGCTTATAGTTTGGGCTTGAGAGAGTAACCAGGAAACCTTTTTCTTAGTTTTGTTGCTACAAGATTATTCAAGGTTTCTAAAAGTAGAATGTGAGGCAGAGCTGACAGTTTTACTTGCTGGGATCTTATTAACCTACAGATTTCTTACGGACTGATGCTTTTAATAATATCATGATGAAAAATGTAGATTCAGTTGGTTACGATATAAAAACCAAATGCACCAGAAGAAAACATCTCCCTGATGGAGTCAGAATCACATCTTTCGAAAGAAGACAAACTATTACATAGTCAGTTGTTTACACATTGAGCAATCCTAATGGCTGTAGAACACTTGGAAAAAGAATGTACTTTTTTTTTTTTTTTTTTTTAATTATATCGTGAAGAATAACAAAAGGTAACCCTGCTAATGCTTTCCCCCAAAAAATGCAGCTGTAGCTTTAGATTGATGGGGGCTTGTTTTGCAGTTCCCAGAAGGTCTAATATTAGAATGGGTGGTAAAACCTTCAGCTTTTATACTCTTCTATTGATGAAATAGTTTAGAGTGCCGATGATTTGGACTGGGTTCGAAATACTGCTATTTCATAAAGATTAAAATTCAGCGAACTCAATCAAGGACCATTTTCTTATGTCTGATGCTTGTGGTACAGCAGATTGTTGGCGGCTCTTCTGACACAAAAATGTTGAAATACCAACGCCCATGAAATCTTCAGAACTATTACTTCCATGTCATCAAAGCAGAATCATTTGTTAGAAGAGTGGCAGTTTACTGACAAGCTGTAGAGTCGAGGCAGAGCTGCTGCAGGTTTACACCGCTGAATCTAAACCTCTTCCAGGGTTTGCTTCTGTTAGAAATGTGTCTCTGTTGACAGAGTTTGATGTTTTCACAGTGTTTATTCTCGCTCATATGGAAGACGCATCTTACAAAAAGTGACAATTTTGCCACAGGTCCATTTCAATCCAACTCTGAAATGAAGCTCAAACATCTCAGTGACGCAGCCCCGACCACACCTTCATTTATTAAAAGTGGAACTTTGAGCTTCCAATAAAAGGATAAAGAAATGGGTTTCATCCCAACAAAGAGCCATGTGATCTCACAACCGTGAACGAGTCGGGAAAAGCAGTGAACCGTGACTCGGTGTCCAACAGAGCCGAGGAGTTTCCAGCCACACAGCTGGGAACATACCACAGCTCCCATCTCCACACGGTGGCCTCCTGCCAACCGCAAACTCAACAACGCTTTCTCATGTGGGAACGTGACGTTATTGCCCTCAGTAATTCAGTACCGCGAAGCCATCAAAGTCAATTAGGTAAATGAAACCCTCATCATGTCAACACAATGGCTGGTTGTGAGAGAAGCCTGACGAACCCTGGAACTGGAGGACGGACGTTTGATGCCGTACATGGCTGTGTGAGCACAACATGTGAAGAACTACTAAAAATAATATATACAAATAGTATACAAAGAATACAATAAAGATCCATTTTAAGTTGTAAAAACAATAAGAAAAATGTGAATTTTTAGCCTAGATTCACTGTAAATAAATATTACCAAATAAAAATTAAACAATAATAATATCTGACATAATATGGAAATTTCATACAATAAAAATAATTCAAAAGAACTAAAGTAAATCTAAAAATATAATTATATATTTCTTTATTGCAAACAATGAAAATATTAATAGATGAAATTGTGGTTGAAGAGAACACAAAAAATAAAAATATAAAATACATTGATTGTTTAAAATTAAATCTAAATTAAAATAGTATAAATCATAGATGTAAATGTAAAGTATTTGCATCCACAATCAACACAAATAATCAACGAAAAATCATTAAATATAAAAGAATGTTTAAGAACAATTAAAACATTCGAAATCAAATAAAGATTTAAAATAATTAAAAGAACAAAAGTCACATTTAAGCTGGTTTGTTTTATGTTCACAAATATTGCAATTCAACACAATTAAATGAAGTTATGGTAATAACTACTATAAATATCTTAAAATATGAAAATGTATCATAAATAAGTGAAATACAAAAATATAAATTACAAAAAAAAACCTTTAAATTGCATTTTTAACATATTGAATATAATGAACAGAAGTTACGAATTTAGAACTTCAACAACAACAAAATTAAGAAACTGAGTTTTGCCATTAAAATGTTCATATATTTATCAAAACAAATGAGAACATCATCTTAATGTTTTTGTATGAATTAAAGTTCAAACATGAAAAATCAGTCCAAAGCAAAATGAGCTTAAGCTTTTATTCATGTGTCGAATACAATATGAACAAAAAAGTTGAAATTGAGAACTTCAGCATAAAAGACATGAGTCTTAAGTTATCACTGGGTTTTGAAATAACTCTCACTGCTGCTATTTGTTGAATTAAACAAGTTTTCTCTTTGAATTGTGTTGAAATGCTACAAAGCAGCATGTAGAGGAAATACTTGGAGCCTGACTAGTTATATTGTCTGGCTCCTCCAAGAGTTACACAGGAAGTGAAAAGCGTGAATTGATTCAATGATCACGTAAAAATAAAGTGATGTTACCGATGTAAATGTATATTTACACGCTCCAAAACACAAATCCAACAACAACCAAATCAATCACTTAATACCAAAAATCCATGTAGCATCGGTTTGAGTTTGAAAGGGTTAAAAGCTTTAATTCACATCAAAAATATCTTCAGGGGTTGAGCTGCTCAGTCAACCTCCATCTGATTGATACAACGAACCTCCAAACCTGAACAGGGCTCCAGCAGCCAGACGACGTCGACACGGCGGCTGGATTCAGTCTGAATCAACCAGATACGAAAAGACAAGATGAAACCTGCAGCCGCCGCCTGGCGTCACGTCCAGAGTGGAAAAGCAGGGCGGAGCAACAATCCATGAACTCCTCCAGGGGAAGATTATCCACAGTGGCACCGTTCGTTTCTCAGAGCTTCTTGCAGAGTGACAGACCTCCTCTGATCTGTACTTCTGAGAGCGTCTGATCTCTGAAACCGTCCTCACGAGGAAGTCGGACTCTTTCAGGCCTCCTTTACTCATTTTTAAGTGAAAACTAAAACTTTCATTGTGTTCTGGTGTCTGTTTACACAACAGTGCTCAAAGCCACTAAAAAAAGCAACTTTTTATCTTTTTATAAACAGTTGAATGTTTTTGTTTGTTTTACCAGCCTTCTCTTGGTAAATTAACAGCAAATTTAAAAAACATTACACTTTCTGTTGCACCAACTTTTCAGAATGTTAATACTTTTCCGAGGTCGATTAATGTGTTTCATTAATTTTATTTGTACTGTATTATTTGTTGTCATCAAAATGTCAACAATCTGTCACATGGTGATTGTAAAGAACGTAATAGGCGTTGAGATTATCGGGATGATAAAGTTCAGATATCTGTGTTTGGATTTAGGTAATAAAGTGAAATGTCAGGTAACCAAGTAAAGTACATCTACCTGAAACATCTACTCAGTTACTATTTACCAGCTCTGCACTTAACCAACGCTGTAGACGAATGTAGGCCACAAACATCTCACCTCATCATTTTTGGATTCACCAACAAGCTGCAGCTCACAAACAACTAAAGCACTAGTTTAAACCTGATGATGTCAACAGACCAGAGTCAGAGAAACAACACTCAACACCAACGCCCGTTTGCAAATTAATGCTTTTTTCTTCCCCCAAAAAAACTAAAACCGGAGTGCCATTTATTTCTGGCCTCTGCCCTACATATTAAAAATCCAGATTGCAGTTTGGAGCTTCACGGCTAAAAAGCTGGAATAATATTTCCATTAACATCCTCAGTGAAGTGAGAAATTAAATATGTAAACTGAGCTGCTGGTGATTCCCAGAGCCACCAGAGTGAGAATCAGACCAGGACACCATCAGCATTATGGAGTAAAGTAGAGCAGCAGTGCGAGAGAGAGAGTGAGAGAGAGAGAGAGAGAGAGAGTGAGTGAGAGAGAGAGTGAGAGAGAGAGAGAAAGAGAGAGAGAGAGAGAGGGGTTCACAGGTGGAGTCTGATGAGTTTGGTTGTGAAAATGCTACACTGCTAATGTGCTGAATT
>OMNM01064821.1:8484-21642 GCA_900302745.1 Parablennius parvicornis | reverse complement strand
CACGATTGACATGAGAGTCCAAATACTTCTATTTTTAAAGTTGACACTTGGAGAATGGATGGATGAATTAATAAATCAATCAAGATGCATTACATTATTTTCAATGATTAGTTGTCAGTGCCAAGACTACCATAGCACCCCGTTATGTAGCAGGTCTGATATGGTTGTACAATATTTAAAAAAACTAAAAAAAACAACCTTCTACTTTTTGTGGAAACACGTGATTTAAGATCAGTGTCTCACAGGCTATCTTTAAGCCAGTGACTGAGAAGACTTTCTAACCATTAATAAGCTCCTTCATTACTTCCACTTCTAAACAGATCCTATCGCCATCGACACAGTATGACATGCAGTGAACTTCTCTCATTCTGACGGCGGACGTAAAGTTTGCTGGTGCTGTTTAACAGTGGCAACACTGAATTTGCATCCACGTCATATCGGAAGATACAGCAGTAATATTGAAACCACGGTTGTTACGATGACAATTTGGAAAATGGATAAAATCAACCCTAAACAAACTAGGGTAGGTAGAATATTTTTCTCTGAGATTGATTGTCGGACTATTTTCCAAATTATTTGTTGCTGTTAGTTTTTGCTGGCAGTTAATTCAGCAAGACAGAAAGAACTGAAGTGTTTGTGGGTTATCCGACATGAGGTGAACGTGAACCAAACCAAGAAAAATGCAGTTTGCAGGACAGCGTTTTCCACAAACAATTTCTGACTTGTAGCCTCTCGACATGCATACAGTATCTTACACTATACTCTCCGGTTAATATGTCTTTTATAGTCACAGCTAATTTTCTTAGACAAACAGATAATATGCCTCACAGTCTCGTGCAACACAGTTGTTACTTTGGCAGTTAGTTTAAAGAAGTACAAAGGACCGCGGTTAGAGCCAGGTGGAACGCCGTGGAGCTCCTTATCAGTTTGATCGTAGGTGACGCTGATGCGAAGTGGCAGCAGGTGAACTGCTGATAAAGCATAACAATTTAGAAGTTGGTCTCCCTCTGCATAGGTTGCTCACCTTTCTCACATTTGTTAGCCAGTTCGTCAGAGGCCTCGGCTTTGCCATCAGCCTCTTTCTGGTCCGGATCTTCAGTCTCAGCCGGTTTATACATCTCTGCCTGCTTGCGCTCGCGCGCCAAGAGTCTGTAGTTAATGAAGTTCCCGATAAAGAGCCAAATACTAGCCAGGATCACTACAGCTCCACAGCAAAAATACATGTACTTGTAATTTTTTGTGACGTCCACCAGTTTTCCTGTAAGACAGAACAAAAACAATGTTCAGGGATCAACGGTTTCAAAATCTTTAAAAACTGCTTCTGTTCTCCACATTTTCAATGTAGGTACCTAAAGTAGAGCATTTATTTTTATGTGACCAAGGATCTGCTTACACAACGTTTCAAGAGAAAACGTATCACTTTCACATTTTCATGTGTGAAGTTTCCTATTAACATTGCAACGTTTTGAAAATCTGTTTTTGAAGGTTTTTCTGTGATTTACCTTGTGAGCAATCACAAATATAATTTGGAGTCAGTCAGTCCCCCCATTTGTGATTTGACCGTGACGACGTTCAATATTACATAGGCTTAATTGTTTCGTCAAAAAATGTACACAAATGGAATGAGAAGAAACTGTACCTGCCAATGGTGGACCAATGAGAACTGGGCAGCACTCCACGATGGTAGTAAGTCCAACAGCGCTGGAGAACCTCTGAGCTCCAACCAGGTCCATCAGTGTCTCAAAGAGTACAGAGCTGACCATGCCAAAGGCAAAGCCAAAGAAGATGGCGTACACCACTAAGCCCGTGTAGTCATCCGCCAGCGGACACAGGATGTGGCACACCCCATTGTACAGCACTGCAAAACTGAAGAAGTATTGGATGTTGGGCCGGACCCAACGCGAGTTGGCCAGCAGCCCCATGGAAGGCCGGGCGAACATGTCGACGAATGCGAGGATGGAGAGAAGGAAGGCGGCGGAGTACTCGTCCACGCCCATGTCCTTGGCGTAGGCGGCGAGGAAAACGATCGGGGCGAAGAAACCCACAAACATGATGACGTTGCCCGACAGGTAGATGAGAAATCCCCGGTGCTTGAAGAGCGACAGGTCCAGATACTTGTTGATTACTTGGCAGAAAGTGCGCTTTTCTTTCGTTGTGGTGGCAACGACGGCCTCTTCCTTCTTGGCTTTGCCAGGCGGCGGCCCGAGAGGCCTCATGAGGGAACCGGCCACGCAGCAATTCAGCAGTAGCCCACCCAGGATGAGGAAGCTGCCCCTCCAGCCAAAGTTATTGAAGAGGTACTGGTTGAGAGGAGCCAGGGTGCTGAGGAAGACCGGACTGCCTGCCATCGCCAGCCCATTAGCAATGGGGCGCTTGGTGTAGAAGTATTTGCCTATCATGGTCAACGCTGGTTGCAGGTTGAAAGCCAATCCAAGTCCTGTAATGACAAAAGTATATTAGAGTCACGACAACAATGGTTCATTAGCCCCTACAGGTCCAACAATCAAAAGATGTAACAAGTTCTTGTATCGCAGCCCCATTTCATACTGAAGCTGTTGTTATCACACAAATACACCTTTTTTGCATAAATGCACCCTTTGTTTTGTAACAATTTTCCAAAAAAAAGACCTTTACCTGTCAGAAGGAGCTAAAAAAAACAACAAAACAACAAGTTTGAATTTAATAAAGAAAAATAAGGGAAAATTCAATATTTTATGATACATAGAAAAGTAAAGATACTGTGTGAAGTGCAGCAAATGACTACACTATCTTATTTTAAAGATTTAAAGTGAATTTTTCAGACCATGTGTAGACACATTTGGTTTTCTTACATGATCAACACATTGTGGAAATCCATAAATTCACAGGATGAATATTGATACGTGGGTCATTAAACCCTAACTACCCCACTAATTCACTCACACAAAAAAACCTAAAGCTTGACGCTACACTCGGTCTATTTTTAACCGAACTCTTTCAGTTATAAGGGCTAATCCAGTTAACTCAAAATGGACATAAGTGGATTTGGATGGACTTACCGCCGATAACCCCTATGCAGATGTAGAGCTGCAACACATTGTTGCAGAAGGAAGCGGAGATCATGCCGATGGCGCAGAGGCAGCCTCCCATCATGACGATGGGCCTGCAGCCATAAGTGTTGACGAGGATGCTGCTGATGGGACCTGTAACAAATGGGAAAATGGAAACCACACATGTTGCATGTTTACCATCAGGATCGCTGAAAGTGAGCGCGTAACGATTTAATCTGGTTAGTGTGGCACGCCTGCGAGGACCCAGCTGCTATTAATAGCGGCGGCTGAGCCGCTTCAATTTTTTCGACGTGGCGCTCCCAGAATCTTGTGTCAGATCAATTTGAATGGAGTGACAGAGTGATAAATTAGAGGGGACTTGCATACAGGACTGTCGTTCTCTGTTCTATATGATGCGGCTGAGGATGTATACGCAGAAGGCATGAAAACGCAGCATGTAATTTTTGTTTTTGCTCTCAGCTGCGGCCTACAAACATATTTCACAAAGCGGTTCCTGTGGTTCGCAATGTAGTGCGATTATATAAGGTGTGTGGACTCCTGCTGTGCTATTTCTGCACGTGAAACACTGGAATCAGGTTAATTAGGTTGCAACTGAATTCCCACTTCAGCCATCTTATCTAAATTGCTCGATTTAGAAAAGAAAAATAAAGGAACAGAGGTCACTGTGAATACCATTAGGCTAATTCTTATTGTAAACCGTCATTAAAACTTGCGTAAGTACTTTTTGAATCAAATGCAATTAAGTGCGCCCACACTTTTATTATGTAATAAATTTATTTAAGTGTATGTCAACAAGCATTAGGCATGAAATTATATCCCTTCCATTTTTAAAAAGCACATTTTATAAAGAATATTAAGAGCAAAGCTGTAATAATGACTTTCATGTCCACTTGGGAGCGATGCAGCACACTTTAAAACCCAACCGTAATATAATCATCTACGAATATTGATGCAGCAAATAGAGGGATGACTGTGAAACTAAATTCACCTTCCCTTGAGCTCGTTTTTGGCCTCCAGCAAGTGTTTAGAGACAAAGTCAGTCGCTGACTTCATAAGGATTTTATTTGGTAGTGTGCAGTGCGCTCGTCACACTGAAAACTAAAAGCTTGTGGGAGCTTTGAAAGTGGCACAGAAATCGAAAAACACTGGAAAACACAACCAGGAGGCCTTGAAAGCACTCAGTGTAAACACTAAATATTAATGTGGATGGCTTTATACGGTTTATTGGAGCTCTGGTATTGATTTTGTTTGGTTATGAACTCCATTGGAATCTTTATGATTTATGGCATCAAGCAGGCCTAATTTCATATCTCATAATGCTGTAGCAAGTTAAAACTAATGCTTGGGTCCGTTCTGTGATTTTAATACAATCAAATACCCATTAGGCCTTATTACCACCATTCTACTGCATTCTTTTAGGTGTGGTCAATGCAATTGGCAGTTGTAGTTTTTCACAAAATCTTAGGAAAGTGTCAATTGTTTTGACAGTGACAAGAACCATCATTGGATAACAAAGTCAATATTACCATAATTAAAACCAGACAGAATGAAAATGCCAATTCAGAAGACAACAGGAAGGCATTAACCAGTCACCACCCATCAGAAATTACATTATCGCCTCTATTTCGCTCCTAAAACAGCACAGACACATCAAGATATCAACTCTCCTAGATCTCTGAAGGCAAGCTGTACTAAGTTAGTCAACTTTTTATCAGAACCAGTAAAAAAAACTCACTACTCAGTTATTCGCTTTACTTATAAGTGGTTGTAATAATATGGATAATCAGTATTTCCTCACCATACATATCTAAAACAAGAATAATATGTTACTTGCTTCTGTAAGGTTAGTTTCATTTCTAAATTAAAGTTTTGTTCTTATTCGTCCAATGCATTTTCCTTCAATTTCCATTGACATCAACTCAACATTGAACTGGTGTCACTTCATTTCTTGTCTCGTTTTTTTTCGTTGGAGTTATGAGACAACATTTTGATTGGTTTCTCCCTCAATAACATCTCATGCATAATTACATTGCTCAAAGTGCTTTTTGGGAGGGAATCTTTGCATCTTATAATTGACACCGTCTCTAAAGGTTTTGTGGAATTTAAAGTTCAGTATGTGTGAATCGAACAGTGGGAGAGAAAAAGTAATTTTATTTTTAATTTTTTTTAAATAACGCTCTCATTACCAGCCAGAAGCTGGATCATATTTCTTCCAGGCCCAGTGCAATTTAAAAAGCCACAACGGGCAAGGAGTCATCCCACTTAATTTGCTCTGCATGAATCTTTTTGCGACCTTGAGGAAAGTTCCCCTCATTTGCATCCGCAGCAGTGATCGGTATTCTCGGGGGCTCGGCGGGAACGAATCGGGGGCCGAGATGAGGGAGCCCCAGAGCCGGCACATTACTCCCTTGAAAAAGGCTTATCATCTCCTGGCCAGACGAGGCGTGGACTTCATTACACAGTGGACAAAACCACAAACTAAATATAACCACCTCGGTCCCAAAAGGCAATGACACACACGTCTTTTTTTTTTTTTTTCCTTCCATTCTCCATGAGCCTTTAATACACGCAGCAAAGAGACGCCGTCTATCCATCACACTTCAGAATAGGATAAAGTCAACAGAAAGGGAAGCAGGCAACTTCAAAAAAGGCTGTTCGGATCCAGAGAAAACAGGCTTTTCTGGGGCGACTGCGTGTCTGGCTGCAGACATTTTTATGGAAATAATGGAGGATAGCCCAACCTAAGCCCAGTTTATTTATGAGATAAAGGTTTATCCACATTTTCAGGTTGACATGAGGCTTTGAGATAAAATTTAGAGCGGGGTAATAGAGAACAGCAAACACTGGATCATGTCACTATCATGGTTTTTAAGGCTTGTGACAGCAGAGGTTTCTTTCACCTGAGAAAACCAATATGAATGGGGTGGAGCTGCTCGGTTTATCACCGCAGAGGTAAAAATGACAACACTTACATGCTCTTTACAAGGTCCCTCCTTCTGCAGATTATCCACAAACATCATCAACAGCTTTTATTCTCCTAAGAAAAAGTCTATTGATGAGCTTGCAAGAAAACACCTCTCACATGAACAAAATCAAGTGGAAAACACTTTCCAAGATCAGAATAAGTTTTCTACAGACACGAAGGACGAGTAAAGAATAAAATTCCCATGAAAGCTTCTATTTAATCAAAAAGTAGCTTAAAACGACAGCTACGTTTGACCTTAAGGTCTAATTAATATGGCAACAATTAATAAATGAATCATAGTGTTCCTTTCTCAGAAAGATCCGCGAACGTTTGGTAAAAAAGAAAAAAGTAGGAACAACGTTTTTAAATAAACGAGAAACCATTTACTTTCCGCCCGGTCCTTCACCTGTCCATTTGATTGACAGTGAATGTAAGTGTGCGTAGTGTTTCCACACCCAAGGTCAACTCCTTTCCTTTGGATTAGTGACACTGATCCTCTACAGACACTCAGCGTGCAGCTTAAAAACATCGTCTCGTAGTGCCGAGACATGTGAGGAGCGGCTGCTTCACAGCTGTCTGCTGTGATGTTGGAGAGGAGGACAGAGCCGGGACTCGTACGAGGACGGAATAGATGAGGCTGCGTTGGTGCCGTACTTTTTTCTTAGAAGTTACTGATAAGCTCAGCGCTGCTGCTGCTATCTAAGCAGGGGAACTTGCTCTGCCTTTTAATAATAGGCACTGTTTCAAGGAGAATGTGTTGTTTGACAGACGATTTACATGCCTGGTTGTGCAACTGACTGCAAATCTTTGGGTATCGTCCTTATTACCCTGGACAGGTCAGCAGTCCATCAATTCAATTCAACTTTATTTATATAGCACCAAATGCAACACAGTCATCTCTCGGTGCTTCTAACAGAGAAAAACACAACAAATCTTTCTGTTCAAAGGATGAACAGAAAGAGATGGTCACATATATAGACTTTCACTCTTTATGAGACACAAACACACTTAATATGTATGTTCTTAGACTTGTGAAAGAAACTCAAGAGTACCCAGAGGAAACACACACAGGCAAGCTTCACATGGAAAGATGTCCAATCTGAGCTATCTGCCTTTATTAAGAGCTACTAATAATTCGTGAGAGTAGGGCCCCGTTTACATGACAATGGTGATGATGCTACTTTTAGAGAATGGCTCAATCCTACTTTGTCATCTGTCCATGTGAATGTCTGTGTACTCAACATTGTAGATGTTGCACATGTGCAGTTTCACTACAAAAACAAACTACAACACCCACGAGTTGGCTCTACGTGAAAACTAAATAGTTTAACGTTTCTCCCATTTCCGTGTATATGAACATTGTTCTAAAAAAAACTAAGTCTAAGTGTGCACATGTGCATTGCATTTACTTCTCGTCTGTTCTCATGTCTGACAGCTGCATTCACTTCCTGCACGCTTTCTGCACCGTTCAGTTTTTCTACCAACTGCATGTTTCAGTTGCATGGATTGGCAAAGACGAGGTTCTTCACCCTCTCCGACTGCCCATCACACTGCTACCCGAGGTGCTAAGCCACATGAGCCAGTCCAAGTGCTTTGGGCATCTGACAAGCCCCCCCGGTCTGCTTCAGCTGAAGGTGATCAGACACGGTAACTGGAATGAGGCCCCCGGGTCACCCATGACTCTGCGGGGGGATTATTTTTCCTCAGACCGCCTGGGAATGGCTTGAGGTCCTGCAGTGCTGGAAGTTGTTAGGGATCGGGCAGGGAGGGCTTATATACATATATTTATTGTCAATGTGACTGCATAAGGCTCAAGTGATTAATAAAAGTGAATGGATGGGTATTTATATATTCCTTATTTATATATTCCTTTGGAAATGTGTGTTTTTTTGACACACATTTGGAAATGTGTGTCAAAAAAACAACAACAACAAAAAAAACAGTCTTTGTTTGGGACTGAGGTGTGTCCTGATACTTTAAGCTTAACTGCTGGTGTGTCCCATAAAAGAGAAAACAAGATTATAATTATGTAGTTCTGTTGGCGTCTCACATGTCTGGTTTCACAAAGTGAATTAAATAGATGTAAGCTTAAAGGCAAAATGTACATTTTACAGAAAGTTTATTCTTTCACTGCCACAAATGGCAACACTCATAAATGTCATGATGGAATACACACCCACCAACACTGTCACAGATGGAATGTTTTTCAGGTATCACAACTATTATCTGGAATAATATGAGTCTCTAACAAGCACAGGTGGAAGTATTTGTGCGTCTGTGGATCCTCTGCTGTGTTCTTGTTATGGTCACATGATTGACTTTACTCCCAGACTGTCACGAGTCACCAATTTCCAATCAGATAATCACGTGATGATGTGTCTTTAAAAATCCTCATGTCTGTTTTGCACATTTCAGTTTTTCCCTGAGGTTTTCAGAATCGGCTCACTTGATTTTCACCTCCAGGTCACTGCTGAATGGTTTGTTCACTCTGCAAATAAAACACCTTCAATTTTTGATTTTTGAAACCCTGCGTTTGTCTCACATTATTCAACACATTTAGCATGTTTCCTACATGATGAGGCATTAAAATCTCTGGAACAATTTCAGTTATCTACTGTATCTTTCATAATCCAAGTCCTTTTTTTAGACTGAGGAGCAAAAATTGGAAAAGACTACCACCGGAACGTTGAAATTGAATGAACCCTGAGGACTACAAGGTTGAGATTAAATGTGTTTTCACACGTAAACATGGCCTTAGTATTGTGAACTTCGATTCTTTTTCTGACATTATGCTGAATCCTGAATTCCTATTTCTAACACAACTCCTCTGGCAACCTCTTTAAGAAGCTCGTTTTATTTAGCATGTATTTTAGCTTGCTGCATTAAGTATATTCAGTTTTTTGGGTTAAAAACACAGTGATACAGAAAAGAAAATTATCGGGCAAACTAGGAAAGCTTAGAAAAAGTAGATACGTGAGGAAAAAAGTTATTGACTTTATTCCGAATGAAGCAGGTGAGTATAATATGGAATTTTAACACCTTAAAAAAGAGTTGGTTCCTAAATCCTCTGCTGGGAAACACAGTACTGTATTACAAGGCTTGAATGAGGAGGATAGGCAGCATTAATAATAAACTGTTGTGTGACCTCACACTGTGAGAACCCTCACAGACCTGACCTCTGCAGTTTATGAAAGTGAAAAACAAGCTTCTTCTATCGGTACTCTGTTCATAAAAAGGTGAGGAGGTTTAAGACACAGGGCAGCGGTAATAGGTAAAAAGGTTTTTCAGCCGGTTGGATTGACTAGATTATCATTTCTGGGTGTCGACTCATTATCAGCCCGCTTCCCAGTAATGACAGAGCTGAGTAAACACCAACACACACACACACACACACACACACACACACACACACACTGACAGGCAGCAGTGGGGAATTAGAGCGGCGTTAAACATTCAAACAGTGATTGAACCATCAGCGTAAGAGGCAGAACACGAGAGCAGGTGTTTAATGAATAGCTGATGAGTGCGATCAATGTGAATGGATGAGGAACAAGAGCCGCTCACTTAGTAACTGCACATATTGATGCCGCCGCTGCAAACAGGCTCGGCGTAGGAGCCGTCAGCGATTGGTCGAAGAGCGGACTTTGACAATGAGGTGAGAGTTGAGCTGTGATCAGCCAAAACAAGTTGTTAAACTACTATATTCTGCTAATCACCTGTTCATAAGAGGTATACGTTTACAAAGTTACTTGATCAGCAATTACAAAATGCTGTAGTCGATAGACTCGGTGGATCAAAAATGCTAAAATTGAAAAGTGAAATTACAACTTTCCATATTATGGATAAAAAACAGCATGTAAAAATTTTAAATATAAAATAAATAGCTATTTAATTCGTAAATTAGGTTCAGATTGAGGTGCAAGACCAGTTCTGGCTCAAGCTGAGCTTTTACAGCCCTTGTAAAGATTTTTAGTATCTAAGTTGGAATGACTTACTGTGATCCCTGTAAAAGGGAGCATCAAAACGTCAAAACTCCTGGGACTTGGTCGTTTTATAGTTGAGTCACCTGGAATAATGTCCGTCTGTCCATGTGAATGCCCATGTATTCGCCAACGCCACCCACTTGTGTCCTGACATGTCAACTACATTGTTTTTAGGGTCTCTGCTGTTTAGGTAAACGGACATCTTTTCCAAAACGTTGCCGTGTAAACGCAAAACATTCCAGAAACCTAAATGCAAAAACATTGTGTTGTCACTTGTGGTGTAACCGGGGGCCTAAAGCTTACTGCAAGAGGCGTGACGAGACAGCAACTATGCTATTATAGCTGCAGACGGCAAAAAATTAACCCTGAATCACCTCAAACCTCACCACAAACCAAGTCCTGCGTTTTGAGTCTTCATTGCTGAGTAGGGTAAAGTCAGTTAGCCCTGTAACCCGCATTGGCTTCAGACGTTAAGAAGAAAATAGACTCTCCATATCTCATAGCCACAATCTGGTGACGACACAACAAAAGCTGACAAGTAGAAAAATACAACCTCCTAAAAGTCCTCTAGCTGTGTCCTTGCCACAGGTCTGATACAGTATATATGACACTTTTAGGGAAGACTCCATCTTTGTCTCCATGTCTGAAGCTAAAGCTAGCTCCAAGGCTACCTCCTTCAGCACACGGTTAAGCAGGTTATACACAGCACTGGAGAGAGCACTCTTCTTCCAGAAATCTGTAGAAAGCTTGGCCTTCTACTTTAAAATAACAACCACTGACAACACTGTGTATTATTGCATCCCCCTAAAACACTTTCCTGAGACCCATCGTACACATTTTGGACCTTTTTTCATATTTCTTGTTACTTCTTCAGGCCAGAATGAAGAAGTGCTACACTCTTTGTCCTCACAAGCTGCACTACGTGGCATAGGAAATGAGCTTTCACGGCCCCCGCTGATGTCCGGTTACAGATGGTGACAACAGCACAAGATAGAGTGACAGGAGGATTACATCGTGGACAGATGGCAGCTTGTGGCACTGCCAAAACAGACGGCCTGCAGGGCCGAAGGCAGAGCGGGGGATACGGCAGGTGATGGGAGAAATATGGTGGCGACTGAGGACATCCTGCTAAAAACACATTGTGACCCTTCTATACTTTCTTGATTGGAAAAAAAAAATACTAGCTGCAGTAATGGTCATATAATCCCTTGATTCATCTTAATTTAGAATCTGAGATATTTCTCCAAATCAACAGACATGCTCACTTTAACAGGCGATTCATCTTGTGTTGTTGTGGTTGTCTGGAGGCTCGGCATGTGGTGCTCTGCCAGCGTACCGCGATGCTGTGCGGTTTTTCTAAATCTGGGTCATGATCTGATGTCACAGCCTACTTCTATCTCTGCTCATCCGTCTTTATCTTCAGGGACAAAACCAAAACTACACAATACGAGACGTGTGAGGCCCAACGGGAGCTCTTACATGTCGGGGAATTGTTCGAAAAACCATCACAGGGAGAATTTAACGTGTTCGCTTTTGATAATACTCTGAAAGGCTTTCAAATGGAGGGAAAAAAAAACTACCAGCTACTTGCTAAAATCTGTGAGAGCAGCAAGTATGACAAATTCAACAGACTTTTCCAGGAAACCAGGCCAACACTGATTAGTCAATGGGGATTAAAGTTACTGGTGTGAAAGACGCCATAACTGTTAAAAAATTTGCTGCACTGGACAACGAAATGTTCAAACTTTATAAACAAAAAACAAAAGAAAAAAGAAAAGAAAAGAAAAGTGTGTTCGTGTTTGGTACACTATACTTGCTTACATTCAGGAAAACAAGGTTTGGGCTGAATTGGTACCTCAGTGTTATATCGATTAGTTTACATAAACAGCTGCATTTACATGCTCAGTTGTTTGTCAATCTAACTGGATTCCTAATGTGCAGACTTAAATGCACCGATTAAATAAGTGGATCAATCCCATAATGCTTTTCACTGTGTGCACATGCCATATCAAGCTTTAACTGGAAACCAGCCAATATTGAACTGTCAACTCAAGTAATCTGGTATTTTGCTTTACTTTAGGAACTGAAAGAACAGACAGTGTTCTATTTATGTAATGGAGCAGTGCTGTCCATTCCATCAAACATTATCATTTCTTTATCACCACCATTTTTGGTGAAGTCTTACATGTTTAAAGTTTAAATGTACCAATTACATGCCATCTGATTGGATTATCAACAGGTTTCACCACAATCTCCCATCAGTTTGTAATTTTAATTGGAAACTAATCAGCTAGATAGAAATGTTTACATTTTGGAATTTTAATTGGATTCGTAGTTAATCTAATTATTTACAGTCCACGTAACCACTGCTAATGAACTCTTGGTTGAAGATCCTCGGTTGACCTCAAAGGTCCACTTGTTTCCTCAAATAACTCATACATCATTGCCATTGTGATTGAGTGGACTGGAGGTGGACTGGAATCATTTCCAGCTAACAATAGGCGAAAGGCAGGATTCTGCCTGGAAGCGCAAATGTTCACACTAATTAAAATCACTAATCAACCTGCATACTAGTCTTTCGATGTTGGAAAAAGACATTGCAAACAGAGAAAACTCCACAAACCCAGAACTGAACTTGCTGAGATGCGAGAATACTAATCACTCTGCAACTCAAAGTCTAAAGAAGTAAATGATTTATGTTGTTTTTTTGAAGTTGAGTGAGAAGGATGAGTTGGATTTTGTTTCATACTGGCTCGCTGAGGCCGATCATCTAGTAAATTCTATCTATCAAACGCATCTCAAAGTGATTGAGTATCACACAAGTGCATCCACAGAAAACCCGCGGTTTGTTAGCAAGCAAATGTTTACTCCCATCTGTGATTTACATGTACATTAGTCACAAACTTTAACTATTTGATTTTTAAAATTAGACGAACGCCGGTGCGCCGCCATGACTCACCTGCAGCGTACATGACGGCCAGCATGATGGAGGAGATCCACGCAATCTGGCTGTAGGAGGCGTTGAAGATGATCTGGATGTCTTTGAAGAAGACCGTGATGGCCTTGGGGAAGGCGTAGGAGAAGCCGATGGAGATGAAAGATGCGAGCACCACAGCCCACCCCCACCCGCCATCTGGTGGGGGCACGGCGGGGGGACTTG
>OMNM01064819.1:30324-43158 GCA_900302745.1 Parablennius parvicornis | reverse complement strand
CTTCAAGAAAAAAGCTCAGCATTTTTAAACCTGAAGGAAAAAAGATGTTAAGCTTAGATTATGTGGATTGTTAATCTCGATAAGGCTTCTTTGTGCACTGTTAATTTGGTTTTGTTATGCAATTCAAACACATAACGGCTAATGCCTTTTTTAATCTTTAAGAGTAGGAAACTGACACAAATAACAAAACAATGAAACAAATTAGGGCGAGTTTAAAAATTATTTTTTTTGTATTTAACACAGATTTGTGTCTAAAGTGATGAATAGAATTGATTATACTTTTGCAGCAGATCAAATCAGATAATCAAACCAAAAATGTTTAAAAAAACATCAGCGCCTACTCGCGGCCCAACAGTGAAACTACATCGTTTTCAAAACGATGATGTGTAAAAGCAAAACTTTTCTGGAACGTGGCCTTATTTCTGTGACAGCTTTTTCTTTGCGCCCAGTTACTGATCGTTGTCTATGGCATCAATTTTTTTCCAAAAACCCAAGCGCATAAAAACTGTAATCCCACAGTTAGACCACTTTCGATGGGTTTCTGACCGTCAGTGAATAGTTAAGTATGTAGCCATTCCTTAAAGTAATAATGTAAATAACTGCATGTTCCTCAACTTACTTCTTTTTTGTCTGACATTGTTTGATCCACTTCTTACTCAACAAAGTTTACCATTGTGAACGACGATGACCCGCCCTAGTTTAGCTCTCACCGGGAACAAAGTGACCAATCAGAAAAGAGCGAGATTACAAGGTCGTATATGCAAAGTCTGCCACCAAAGGGCCAAAATTCAACATCACTGCGCGCGCAGAGATCACAGAAGTAACAGCGAGCGCACAGACCGAGACGGCGAGCGCCCAAAAAGTGGTCGAACTGCGCACAGTTCCAGTTTTTATGCGCTTGGGTTTTTGGCACTAAAGTGACGCCATGGTTGTCTTTTCACTTTGTAAATCCTGGTCAATGTGGATTTACAGCCTCTTCCATCTGTTCCTGTTTTCAGTTCCAGCTTCATTAAAGCTTTTTCTCAGTCTCCTGTGCATTAACATATTATGGAGCATATTTTTTTGAACGTTAAGCTCGACTCTCCAGACATTACAGTGATCTTCTCTTATTTCTAAGATGTGAACTCGCTCCTCTAATGACAACTATTAAAACCAATCAGCGATATTTATTGCATCAGCTGATGAAATTGCAGCTTCTCTGCAGTGTCGCAGTTAAAAAGCCTGCAGTGTCTCTTGTGCTTTTCTTTGCCAGATCAATTTTATTTCACAAACTCACAAATATTATATAGTGGAATGATCTGTGGTGTCATAGCGAAGTTTCAACATTTATCCAAACGTTTTTCCACTCACCTGAACTTGCTTTAGTGTAATAAAATCTTGATCGTCTTTGTCAGATTCAGCATTGTTTTGAGAGTTTTGCTGTTGTGTTTTCAGGATTGACGGCGTGATGCGAACCATGAACACAGAGAAGCTGATCAAGACTCTGCCCATCATCCAGAACCAGCTGGATGCGCTGCTGGATTTCCAGGTGTGTGTGTCTGTGTGACGTGTGTGCATGCCGTGCCTTGTTGGCCTCACAGTCTAAATGGAAATCCAAACGTCTCTCAAAGTTATTTTGTTGATGGAGATTATTATGGCGACACATTATCACTATTTAGTGCGACCGTGTGCCGATTGGAGACCGGGACTGGGCGGGGATTCGCTTAAATTGGCGGGTTCATTGTGGGTTGTGCCAGCGAGCTTCAAAGACCGTGTGTGGGTGTGTGGGTGTGTGGGTGCGCGTGCATGCGTGTGTGCTGCCATTTTGGAAAAGGATTTTTGGAAGATGTTTTGGAAAGGTACGATGGATGTTTTCTACCTTCTCACCAGGCCAACCCCAATGAGCTGACCAACGGAGTCATCAACTCGGCCTTCATGCTGCTCTTCAAAGACTCCATCAGGCTGTTTGCTGCCTACAACGAAGGGGTCATCAATCTGCTGGGTAACAGAGTTTACTCCAAGTTTTCATCGACAAACTCAGGGTTTTGAATGACTTTCACAAAGTTTAACCTTGCTCCTCTGAGATTTTAGTGCAATGGAGTATTGAGAGGAGTGACATGTGCGTTCAAGATCATCACGGAACAAACGGTTTCATTAGATCCATAAAATTTATATTAATTGATCAGTACTACTATTTAAAATAGTTTTATTATTTATTTGTGTGAATGAAGTTACAGTCTGTTAATACTCTGCATATTCCATAAAACAGTAGAAAGTAAGTTTACATAATCTAGAAACACATTTTGCAACCGGTTAACTGACATTTTAGGGAGGTAGTTTCATTTCTTCCATGTGAAGTGGGAAGTGAGATATTTTCTCCACATGTAAGCATTTTCTGACAAAACTGATTTTGTAACAGATAATACCAGAATTTACTTTTCTCACAATTCACAGTAGATCATAGAAAAAACATTGAAAGTAAAAGGTTTGGGAATGTCATGGAAATAAGCCAGCGTTATTATTTCATGAGATTTGTGAGGATGGCAGCAACACGTCTTCAAAAAGTTTGGACAAAAAGCTGAACATGTGGGTAGCACTAATTTAAAAATGCACGAGGCCAGTTACATAATTGATTATGAAAGGAGTGTTTTCAAGTGGCAGAGATCTTCAGATGTAAAAATACAAAAGGTCCAGAATTTCACCAATCTGAGGTAAAAACGCAAAAATAACATGTAAAGTACTGAAAACTCGGAATGATTCAGTGAAGACTGGAATCAACACAGTGGGCAGAACAATTTCCTGGTATATTATGTTTAAATTAGCCAGAAATGGTTCTCTTGTTAATGTTGGAAAGGTGAAAATAGATTTTTCATCTTAACACATACATGTAAGCGTGCTCCTGTCCTCAGGGGTGTTGGTTTTTATTTAGTTAGAACCCGAATCTCACATTTTTCATCAGAATTCAAAATTGGTCACAGAGTGAATCATGACTATTTATTCTGTGACTGACGTGAAGCAACATGAAGCTTCCAAACATGGCCGCCTGCCTGCTGCAAGGTTAAGATGTTGGAAACTGCTGCCTGAGCCTTCACTACTCAGCTTGAACTCCTCGATCTTCTTTCATTTCCATGGCAGCATCACATTTTATCATTAGCAGGTTAAGTTAAAACGTTGATTTGAAGTCTCCATGGTTCCTCCACACATGAACTGTTTCCACCTGATCACTCTCAGATAACCAAAACCATTCTCGCTCTTCTGAATGTGTTGGGAATAAGGAAGTGCGAGTGCAGCTCTGGTTTTTGTTGCGTGTTCACACAAGTGTATACGAGTGCCCAATAAACAGGACACACCTTCCTGCTGTCATGTAGCTGTCATGTACCTAATGTCTTCGCCTGATCATGTTCTGATGGTCTTTTACCTTCCTTCCTTCCTTCTTTCATTCTTTCCTTCTTTCCTTGAACTCCTTTACTCTCCTCTGCTTTTTAATTCTGTATTTTTCTGCCTGCTTTCACCCTCCTGTACCTTGTCCTCCATGTCTATAGAGAAATACTTTGACATGAAGAAGAACCAGTGTAAAGATGCTCTGGACATCTACAAGAAGTTTCTCTACAGGATGACCAAGCTGTCGGAGTTCCTCAAAGTGGCTGAGGTATAGTCACACACTCGCACACAAGCTGAATCACACACTTTTCCAGGATTTTCTTTTGGAAGAGCTACTTTTATTTCTTGTCACCTCTTCTTCTGTTTCTTGTCCTGACTTTATCCCACAAGGTCCCACATACACGTGTCTTTGCATAAATGAAGCTTAAAAACACACAGATCTGCTCAGAAAATGCTTCCTTAATTGTTTTTTCTTGTAGATGTGCAACTGTTTTGCATCCAAACAAGAAATGGTGACTTCCCCTCACTGTCCCATATATGCTGCACAGACACAAGCATACGTACTATTTATATATATATAATATATATATATATATATATATGCACCCGAAATAAAAGCGAAGATGGAGGATGTGGTTAGGCGCTCTGTTGGCTCCCTCTCCCTCTGCTCCCCACACTCTTCTGTCTAATCCTTTCTTCCCCTCGTTCTTCCCTCTCCCATCTTGACAAAGATGGATACTCGTGTGGCTCTTCTTTGCCCAGTGCCCACAGATCATCCCTCTTTCTTCCCTCCCTCCCTTCTTTCTTTCTTTCCCCCTGTTGGTTCAGCAGACCTGAAGACACTGAGAATCAGCGACTGTAACTTCAGCAGAAGAAATTACGCTGCTAGTTTTACTTTCTGTATTAACATGCATACAAACAAATGGTTCCAATCAAATTCCTTTGTCTTTTATAATTAGGTTTTGAGAAGCTCCCTGGACAATTAAATGTTTTTTTTTCTTTCTGTCTTTTATAGATGCAATTAAAAAATGGTGCTTGACAAAAGAGGAAAAAAACAACAAATGCATTCAGTGAATAAATAATGAGCTGTTCTGTTTTTAGACTGCATGTCTTAGAAGTGTCAAGGATTTCTTTTCTTATCTGCAAATTTCTTTATGAATATCATTAAACTTAAAAAAACATGACTGGATACAGCAAAAATCAAGTCTTAAGGTTAACTCAGTTTTGCTGTAGACAAAGTTGCAAAATTTAGTTATTTGGAAAATCATAAAACTAATGAGAAGTGTGATTTAACTGTTATATACAAAGTACAGGAATGTTGGAGGACTTGATGTTCTTTATGTGTTCACACAAATGTTGTCAAATGCTATCTTCACACTGCAGAGCTTCATGCTCCATTCACATCTTGTATCTTAATCCAGTGGGACGGTTTACTCTGAGTTCCATATTGGTCCAAATATAAGACAAATCTATTTATTCATGCTGGATGTGATGCGCAGACGAGCCTTGAAAAGCTTTGAAGAGTTTGTATGACAGTGATGATGATGCGCTGTGGGAGGAGCAGGCAACAATAACTGGGCGCCGACAATAACTGGAGTCAAACCAGCGAGGCAGCGAGACACTGAAACCTGCCGACCAGGGACCAAAACCAGCCAATTGGAGGGTTCAGACGGGCCTTGAACAGTGTAATATTAACAAAATGACATTAATATCCCACAAGTGGGATAAATAAATAAGGTCTATATCTAACTTTAATTCCTTAGAGTTAAAAGTAGTTGCTGTTCCTAGTTTCTTTATTGCTTGTTGCACTGTTTCATGAAGATTAGAGGACCGAACTCAACGCAGAGACTCAAAACTCAACAGAAGATGAAGTAAAAGTTATCACTCATTATATAGCATTAGCGTCTCAGCCTGGTTAGAAGAGCAGCTGATTATATTTTTGTGGCTCATTTAAGATCAAATGTAACTTAAGGACACATTCAAGAATTTTCTCGGTGTTTCCATGTTTACGTCTTATATTCGGACCAGTATTGTCCAAATGATTAAAAGTTTCTTCCATTGCTTCACTGGCAAAGAACTGAACTGTCTCACGTCCAGACTGAAGTTTCAGTGAAAATCATCCGATTCAGGACCACATGTGAAAGTGGGCGGGGTCTGGTGCATGCGGTTCAGACTCACTGACGCATCAGATGTGTGGGCCAAACAAACAACCAAACGGACTGAGTTCTGCTTCAGCCTGCAGTGTGAACATGAGCTTCGCCGTGCGTCTCTCGAGGCCGATTTCTTTTTGAATGTGTTCAGCGTTTCCACACACCATCGCTCATGCCCGCCCTCCCTCATTGGTCACACACATGTATCACTGTGCGGTCGTCATCGTTCACCGTTGGGATTGGTCGCTGCATCGGCCAATCCGGATGTGGAATTTTCTTGTTTATTTCTGTTGTCGTTTACGTTGACACTGCCACTGCATGAAGTAATGACTCCCCTGTATTTTTTTTTCTTTTCTCATGCCTCTGCCCCCTCTCTTTACGTTTCCCTCTCCATGTTATCCCACCTCCCCCCTCTCTTTTTGTATTTTTTTTTTTTTTTTGTTCTGTTTTTGTTTTGTTTTGATTTTTTGACGACAGCAAGTTGGAATAGATCAGGGTGACATCCCAGATCTCTCACAGGTCAGTGTACATCTCACCTCCCACCCTCTCTTTCTCTGTGTGTCTGATTCCTCCTCCACCTCTTTCTTTTCAAGCTTTCCCCTCTCTGCAATACATGTGATTGTCATTGCGCCCTCTATGCAGCTCATTCCACCCCTCTGTGTACTTGTCGTCCCCTTCCCATCTACTTCCCACTAGTTCTCATCCCAGCCAGCCATCTCCTCTAACCTGATCTTACTGTTTGATTCCAGGCAGCTTCCCTTCTGGTTTCATTGATTTTGGCTCTTTCTTGCTTCCTATTTCACCTCTAAATGCTCATTGTAGATCCAGCAGGCGGAGGTGTGTTAGGTTAGCATTGCTTGAGGGATCAGCCAACAATCAGCTTCAGACCTTGAATCTGCACAAGCGCAGATAATTGCAGTAACAAAGGGCTTGAAGAAAAAGACATGAACACAACAGGGGATTGAGCTACACGGTTTCTGTGTTTATTTGGGAAGGATAAAGCCGCCTTCTGATCTGCTTGAGTTCAGTGGAACTGCTCGGAGCGTGATTTTGATCCTCTTTGTGCTGGACCTCAGAGACTTTTCTGATTTCAACTGTTGGACCGGCATGCTACAGACATTTAAAATTCAGCTTAACACTGCTAATGACCTTTTATTTGTCAGTTAGTTTGAATTATCTTCTTGAGATTCAAAAACAGATTAAAAATAGAAGTCATGTCCTTGGATTCACTAGACTGTTATTGATCAATGGGGCTGTGGATAATGATGGTTTTTATTCATCCATTCGGCTGCTTCTTCTAATTAATTGATACAAAATTCTTCCCAAAGTGGACCCTTTAAATGTTGAAGGTTTTTCTCTTTTTAGTCCTCCAAATATGTTTACAGTGATAGAAAACACCCCTAAAGACTTGTATTTGAAATACTGGACTGTAGAATATTTACTTTACTTAAAAAAAACCTGTTGATTATTGAAATGATCTGAAGTCATTGAATATCAGAATATCACTAACTAATTCTACCAGTTTTTCGGCAAAACATTTAAAAACTTCATGGTTTACATTTTTATAAAGTCCACAACAATCTCACGCAAACGTTTGAGAATCAACAACAGATTTTTTTACCTAAAAAAGAAAAAAACTAAAAAAGAAAAAAAACAAACTTCATTATCAAAAGTTCCTAAATCTTACATTTAAGAAGCAGGTACTTCCAAATAATTTATGTCATTACCTGTAAAATGTGTGTGAATTGATTATCTATGAAGAAATGGACACTGAATTAAATAATTGATCAGTTAATTAAACTTTTAATTTTTTTCAGCAAAAATTAAAAGTTTCAGTTTACAGCCAGGCAAAATGTTTTTCCTGTATCACTAAATTGAATTCAGTATATGTGATAGATTTGGATTGTGTTTGGATTTTAATTTTCTATCTGTATCTCCACTAAGTATATTGTGGTCCATCAGGCCACGTCACCTTCCGGCAGTGGTACGTTAACATCTTTCCAATGTCGTCTCTCCTTTCAAGAAGTGAAGCTTTACTGAGACGGAACATAATGAGATAAGTTTTTATCTTGATGTCGTTCAGAAGATAAAAACCAAAAAAAGAAGAATTTAATGAGACCAAAACATGTTTAGTGTCTTATATGAAAAATCCACTGATCCATCGGGGGAAACTTCTAATAGTAAAATACTGCAGTTACCTGTGTGACCTTAGTAATCAAACAGACTGAGGTCTTGGCCGTGAAAAGGAAGCAGGCAGTGGTTCACTCCGATGAAAAGACAAAGAAACGACGTCTGCTGGAGTTCAGCAGGGTTTTTATAGCTCGTGAAACAGTCAGATCTCACTAAAACCAGTTTCCTGATCATTTTGCTGCAGCTGTAGGTTGAACTGCTCACACACTAAAAATCACTATACTGAATTTGTGGAATGTGTAAAAAGGTCTAGTTGTAGCCTGAGTATATAGCTTTTTACTCTGCTTAATTGTACACATCCTGCAGTTCTCCAGTAAGTGAAGAGATATCGGAACGTTGGTGTCTCTGCTGTGCTTCAGGCAGCCGATTCCATTTACTGCCAAGCAGAGTTCAAACGTCGCCGTCTGCATTGGCATTTACATCAAGTTCATGCTTGAGTCTTTCAGGTGCCGGAGTCTGGAGGGAAAACTTTCAATTGCTGCATCCCTGGCTGACAGATTTATCTATAATAAAATAATCATTAGCTGCAGCCCTGATTCCATCACAGTTTGTTGAACTTCCACGTTTGACGTGTTGTTGACGACTTTGGTATCGTTTTTTTGCCTCGAGGGCATGAAAAAAAAAATTACCAAAACTCAGACCTGCAACGTGAGCATTGTACAGCTTCCACTGAATGTGACCTTGGTTGTGCATTATGATAAAAAAAGAGTAATGCGGAAAGTTTCCAGCGTTTGGAATGACTGAATGTGTTGGAGTCGGTGAAGCGTCTGTTTACTGCCGTCATTAAAGAGACGTTTTGTTTCCTCTCCCCCTCCTGTGGCAGAAAACAAAAGGATCATACATTGTAGGTGGTGGGTTGCATACTGTACAGCTTACCCCCTCCAGCCCCTCCCTGCATGGGGTGTGTTTGTGTGAGTCTGTGTGAGTCTGTGTGAGTCTGTGTGAGTGTGTGTGTGTGTGTGTGTGTGTGTGTGTACTTGCACCTTGAGCCGTCAAAGGCATGTTCCTCCCCCTTTCTGCTTCCAATGTGGAGTGATGTGGTGTTGACTCAATACAATGTGTGTGTAAGCTGGCCTCAGGTGGCTTGCTTGTAGCACACACACTCACACACATGAGGCTCTGGCACAACAACCAAAAGGCCACGAAACCTCATGAATAGAAAATGAGGCTTCACCCTCTCCTCCCCTCCGTCTCCATCTGCATGAGAGAATCTGTGCGCGGGGCTTCGACTCGCTCATTTAAATTCCTTCTCAGATGTTGTTTATTTCATATTTGACATGCACAACATCGCGGCTTTCACACGCATGGCATAGGCACTTTAATACTGAATGACCCCAGCGTTGCTGTGTAATCACTGTCAAAAAATACAACATGGGAGAGGAGAAAAAGGGCGATTCACCTCATCCTATGTTTTTCTTCTTCTCCTTCATGGCTTCCAAAGATAGAGCTATCACTCTGAGCTATCTTCAGATCAGAGCGGAGAACTCTGTGACAGAGGCCGACAGTCGAGAGGTGTCCTGCTGAGAGCGTGTCAGAGCTAATATTGATTGGGCAAACACCAGGTCTCCTTCTCACCTCTTCAAACCCACTGACAGTTTAAAAATGGTCTCCCTCTTTCTGGGAGCCAACAGTTTAACTAGACAGAGGGTTTTTGCCAGTCACCGACCCTGAAGCCAAAATGCCTCTCGAGAGCGTTTTTGTGTGTGATGGAGTGTTTGTACCACTGTTGTGGGGACCGGAATCTGTTTACCAGCTTGGATTGTGCAGATTTACCATATTTGTGGGGATAAAAAGCAAGTCCCCATGAGGAAAGATGTAGTTGCGTCTGAGCAAGTCCCAAATGAGAAAAATTAAATGGTTTCTGGATCAGGAAACCAGTAGTTATGTGTTAAACATTAATGAAAAATTTTTAATGCAAGTCAGTGGACTGTCCCATGAAGCAACGTCATTCTTCGCCAATGTTGCCGTTATGAAACCAGAAGTTATTGTAGTGGTTCAGTCCAAGTCTGCATTTTATTCTATTAATTTAATTTCACTGGATGATGGCCTGAATGTCTGCGTGTTGTTGTTTTGGTAAAATTCACATCGACTCGTCAGAACTCAGGCCGTACATTCATTTCCCTACAGGAAGATTATCAGGTTTCGTGGTTAGAACATGTTTCAGGGTTGTGCTATGGCTCTGGTTCGATTCATGTTTTAGTAAAGAAGCTTGTCAGTCATTCTATTTTTTGAAGTGGGTTATCAGGACATAAACATGTTAGGAACTGGTATCGACTTCAACTAGCCTGCACAATGACCAGTTCTGACTCGTGTCACAGTGGCTCTGTTTAGGTTAATATTTGGGTAAGGAAGCTCGTTGTCCCATCTCCCTTGAGAATAGGTCTACAAGAATTAAATGCAGGTTAATACATTGTCCCCAGAGGCATGAGAACATATGTTTCTATTTGTGTGGCCTTGTTCTTTTTTACTGGAAGGACTGTCGGCCTGATCACACTGACGCTTTGTGTCGGTTCCATTCAATGTTATTTGTACAAACTCAACACTTTGACATAGAAAAACCTAATAGTTCCACATGAAGAAGCATAACCGACAATGGAAAGGAAAAACGCCCTCTTAATTTCAGCAAAAATTAAAAGGTGAAGATGTGTTTTCCGATTAGGGTTGAAGTTGTCAAAAACTAAGCTCCTCCAAGGATTACGACTGAGTTTTAAGGTTGACGTGTTTTGAAGTTCAGACTTTGCCTATTATTACATAGAATTGACTCCTGTGCCCTGCAACCCTGAATTGGATGAAGTGATGGAAGGATGAATTGATGGTTAGGATTATGAAACTAGTGTATTATATTTATTTCATGTAAGACTGCAGGTTGATGTGTAGCCTTGGTCTTTATTACCGGTGGGGAGATGAACCTGTTTCAATAGTAAGTCCTGGTGCTCACATTGTGGGAGGTTGAGGTTTGGGTCACAACTTTTGAAACGCCAGTATGAGTTAATGGAAACACAATGCGAGTGTGTTTTTGGCGTGCATAACTGTGACATTTTCCATTCTTATAGATAAAGAGACAAACATGATATTGACATTATTTGTAGAGGGGGAACTTTTACCCTCCTTTTTCCTCAGTGAGCTGAATTATTCTTTGTTGTTGTGATGCCTGCGTATGAAGTGAACCTCTGATTGTACACTTGATGATGCAGCTGTGGGGCTTCCTCTCGCCCTCCTTTCTCTCCTGATCTTTGAGGCATTAATGAGGCACCTAACGAGCGCCGGAGACTTTGTGTTGTGCAACACCAACTACAGGAGCTGAACTTGGATTTGCAGCTGAGTTTTGTTATCAGTCGTAGCCTAGCAACAATCCCTGAGTTGCCTCCTCACTTTGTCCAGAGCTGTTGAGCTCCAGATTTATTGCTGCTGAACCGTGTCGTCTCACAACAAAGAGCCTTTAATATACTCTTGGTGTGGCTTGTTTGTCTGGACAAGTAATTAGGACAAAAGATGTGAGATAGAGTGTAATAAATGCGGAGAGGATTCAATGAAACTCCCAACACACCCGTCAGAGGTGCAGAGTGATTCCTGGCAGTCTTTGTGCAGGGATGACAGGACCTCACAGAATGAGGGGCAAACGCCAGATGAGCGAGTCAAAGCGGCAAAGGGAAGAAACAGCTTAGAAATGGTCGCCCTGCTCGTGTGAAGTCGGGAGAAGAAGGTGCAACCTCTCCTCTGCTCTCCACGTTTTTCCCTCGCTCTGTTTTTTCAACCCCTTCCTTTGTTCTCGTGCTCCTTTGAGTCTCCTGCTAACAGTGTGAGTGTTTGCTGCATGTTGCCATGGCTATTCTCGGAGACTTATGCACTCTGTTACCTTCCTGTGAGGCCAACTAACACTGGATGCTGCGTGACTGCACCTATGTGTGTTGCTGTATGTTTAGGTGGGTTTACTCTGTTCTCCAAAAAGGATTGATTCTCTAAATGTTCTGTGAATGACTTGGTTTCCCCCTTTTTCCATCCTCTCGTACTGGTTTCACTCTCTCAGGCCCCCAGCAGCCTCCTGGAGGCTTTGGAGCAGCACCTGGCCTCTCTGGAAGGCAAGAAGACCAAGGAGCTGAATGCAGACACCAGGTTGACGTCTCACTTGAAATTCCAGTTTCGTCATTGTCGGGAAACAAATGACACATGAATCCCATTTTCAAAACTCAAACAAGTGGCAAATCGCCTCGAAAGCAGTTAAACATCTGCTCTTCCCCCTCCTCTGCTTTCCTTCTCGCAGAGCATCCACCCTGTCCAGCGCCGTCTCGTCCCTCTCCTCCACCGGGATGTCTTTCAGCCGTATGGACGAGAAGGAGAAGCAGCAGGCCCTGGAGGAAGAGCAGGCCCGACTGCAGGCGCTGAAGGTAACAGAGGCAGCCGCCTGTCACAATTATTGCCGTCAGCTTTTTCAAAACACTTTTCACTCATGTCAGGAACTTTGAGATTTTCTTGCATCTTCCTGTGAAGATAGGATCAGAGGACAAGGAACTTCAGGTTCCTGCGTTTATATTTTCATCCATCCATCCATAAATTCTCTACCACCTATCCGGGGCCGGGTCGCGGAGGCAGCAGTCTTAGCAGAGATGTCCAGACTTCCCTCGCCCCAGACACTTCCTCCAACTCTTCCGGTGGGACCCCAAGGCGTTCCCAGGCCAGCCGAGAGACATAGTCCCTCCAGCGTGTCCTAGGTCTGCCCCGAGGCCTCCTGCCAGAGGGACATGCCCAGAACACCTCCCTGGGGATGCATCCGAAACAGATGCCCGAGCCACCTCAGCTGGCTCCTCTCAATGTGGAGGAGCAGTGGCTCTACTCCGAGCTCCTCTCTGGTGACTGAGCTCCTCACCCTATCTCTGAGGGTGCGCCCAGCCACCCTACGAAGGAAACTAATTTCAACTGCTTGTATTCGGGATCTCGTTCTTTCGGTCATGACCCAGAGCTCATGACCATAGGTGAGGGTAGGAACGAAGATCGACCGGTAAATCGAGAGCTTCGTCTTCTGGCTCAGCTCCTTCTTCACCACAACGGACCGATACAACGTCCGCACGACTGCAGACGCTGCACCGAACCGCCTGTCGGTCTCACGCTCCATCTTCCCGTCACTCGTTTTAGAAGA
>OMNM01064819.1:12546-30304 GCA_900302745.1 Parablennius parvicornis | reverse complement strand
TCCGCACGACTGCAGACGCTGCACCGATCCGTCTGTCGATCTCACGCTCCATCTTCCCCTCACTCGTGAACAAGACCCCGAGATACTTTAACTGCTCCACTTGGGGCAAGGGCACCCCACCGACCCGAAGGGGGCAAGCCACCTTTTCCCGGTCGAGAACCATGGCCTCGGATTTAGAGGTGCTGATCCTCATCCCAGTTGCTTCACACTCGACTGCAAACCGTGCCAGTGCACGCTGAAGGTCTTGGTTCGATGAAGCCAACAGAACCACATCATCTGCAAAAAGCAGAGATGAGATTCTGTGGTCCCCAAACCAGACCCCCTCCGGTCCCTGGCTGTGCCCAGAAATTCTGTCCATGAAGATAATGAACGGAACCGGTGACAGAGGACAGCCTTGCCGGAGGCCAACGTGCACTGGGAACAGGTCCGATTTACTGCCGGCAATGCGAACCAAACTCCTGCTCCGGGTGTACAGAGACCGGACAGCCCTTAACAAAGGGTCCCAGACTCGATATTCCCGGAGCACTCTCCACAGGACGTCCCGGGGGACGCGGTCGAACGCCTTCTCCAGTTCCACAAAACACATGTGGACTGGTTGAGTGAACTCCCATGAACCCTCGAGCACCTGGTGGAGAGTATAGAGCTGGTCCAGTGTTTATATTTTCCTACATAAATAACTGGATTGCAGAGGAAACCAAACCTTTAATTCTTTTTAATATCAAAACATTGATTAATGTTGATAACAATCTTCAAGCTCTCCAGGTCTGAAGGCAATTCAAACTTTAATTCTGGAACTAAACTATCTGTTGTTCACAAATGAAGCCTTAGCTTTGACGTGTTTAATATATACTTTGACCGTCACGTCTTAACAAAAACACTTTTTTTTTTGCTATGAGCTCATGACTACATCATGGTAATCCAATCCACATTTTTTATTTGGCACCTTTAAACAACAAAATGTTTCCAAAGGGCTCTGGACTAACAATTGGGAAAATGCTTTGTGGCTGGTGCCAGAATAAAGTGCGTTGCAGTAGTCCAGACTGCTTGAAATAAATGCTTGCATGACTTGCTCAAAAAGACTAAATGATAAAAATGGCTTAACTTTGGATAAAAGACGAAGATGATAAAAAACCCGATTTTAAAACGCCAGTTGATCTTTTTATCAATGACGGTAAATCCAAACACTATGATTTCTGTTTTTCCCTCATTCAGTTTTAAACAATTCTGGGCTAACCAAGCCTTGACGTCACCTGGACAGTCGAGCAGGGGTGTCAGGGGACTGTGTCTTGGCAATGGGCATGTCAATTTGACATTCATCTGTGTTGAAGTGGTACGACATGCCATGCTTCTTAAAAATCTCCCCAAGTTGGAGGAGATACAATGCAAAAAAAATAGGTCCCAGGATAGACCCCTGGGGGACTCCACAGTGAAGCGGGGCAGAAGATAAGGGAGAGTCCCTCAGCTTGACCAAGAACGGCCTCCCTGACAGGTAGGACTCAAAAAAACTCCAACGCGGTCCCCCTGACACCCACGCAATCTCTTGGAGGTTTAAAAGAATCTTGTGGTTGACTATGTCAAAAGCAGCCGTCTGGTCTAAAAGGACTAAAATGGCAAAGCCTCCAGAATCTGTCATTAAAAAGAGGTCATTGAAAAACCTTTAAAAATGCAGATTCACTACTGTGCAAAGCTTTGTGACCTGACTGAAATGGGTCTAAAGTGGCATTTTCATCTACATAAAAGGTCGCAACTGTGCAAAAACGCATTTCTCTAACATTTTAGATTCAAAGGATAGTTTGGAAATTGGGCGATAATTTGCCAAATTTTCAGGGTCAATGCCAGGTTTTTTTAATCAAAGGCTCAACAAAAGTTTTCTTACTAAAGGAGGGCACAGTGCCCAAATAATCATAATGATGATAATGCATTGGTTTTATATTGTGGTTTTTCTGGACACCCAAAGACGCTCTGCATTATTTGCATTATTCATTCACTCCATACTGGATGGTGGTAAGCTACGTATGCAGCCACAGCTGCCCTGGGGCAGACTGATGGAAGCGAGGCCGCCATACTGCGCCATCAGCCCCTCGAACCACCACCACCACCACCAACTCACTCTCACACTGCATGCACCCAGGCAGTTCGGGGTTCAGTGTCTCCCGATTGGGAGACGACCGCAGTACTAACCGAACCATACCCCCCATTATATTAGCCTCAAAAATATTCCTCATTCGTGGGACTGCACTGACAATAAAAACAATTAATTTTAAATAAATGAAAAGTTTGTATGTGAAGCATGAAAACAATGATGTAAACGTTGGCCAGCCAATGTTTTTTTTTTTATTTAGAGATCTATTCAAATTTTTAAGCTTGTCAAATCTTTCCTGTCTTTAAAAATACCTTTGTGAGCTGACGTTAAACATAGACCTTGTTTCAGGCTATTTTCCTGGAAGTGTGAAAATGACAACAGATTTGAGTGCTTGGTGTTGAAAACCTCATTCTCTGCAGCAGGTGATCAAAAAGAACAATGTGTACCTGCATGTTTGTCTTAGTTGTCTGGCTGTAAACATTCTTAAGTGCAACGCTCAACAGCCGTGGGCCTGTATCTTTAAATGGAAAACAAATAAGGCTCAATTCTTGGTTTCTACGTTCCGTCTCCTCAACTCACATTAGTGACAAGTGTTTTCGTACTGTGAGGTTAATTAAAATACAGTCCACCTCATAATCCTGTAAAGTTAAATAGACGTAAGTTCAATATAAAAGCTTCAATCAATAGCGTCCATCCTTAAGAATGGTGAATGGATAAAAGAAGATCCAACATAAGGCAAAGGAGTTAATGAAGCTCGTGGTTTTATTCAATCTGTTCTGGCCATAAGGATAAAAGACCAAATGCACAAATATTCCTAAAGAATGAAAATGATGAAAGAAACATGAAGCAACATCCACCGCAAGATACACATTTTCTCACTTGCTTGCTTTGTGGGATGTTGTATAAAGAGTTTGTCTTCTGGGAAAATAGGTCACTGACTTTATTTCACTGTGTCAACAGAGACATAACTGAACTCGTTCCCATAATTAGTCATTTATGGTCGTTCATTTGCTCTGCTCGTTTTGTCCAAATTTGTGTTTCAAAACCAAGCTGATTTTACCCAAACAGGTTGTCAGTCAACAGCGCAGATTCAACTCAGCAGTTCAATTAATGTGTTGTTGGATGAAACCCTAAGAAATCAAACTTATGCACAGGGAGAACTTGCAAATATCACACAGAAAAGCCTCCAACCCATAATCAAACCACATAATTGTCATTGTGAGTCAAGAGAGTGAGCCGCTGTGGCCGATTCCGACGTGATATGGATTATTTTTACATGTGGAAGCTGACAGAACCACCAATGAACACAAAAATCTCCTTGAAAGGAAAAAGTTGTGAAACTTCCTTCAGATTCTGTGAAAGTGGAGAACGAGCAGCCGTGCATGAACGCAGAGGTCCGATCTTCTGAACTGACGATTCACATCAGGAGAATCAGCTTGAAATGCCGAGCGTGTCCGCGGTCATTGACCCAGATTTAAGGCCACGCCGCGGGTTTGGTTGTAACGGAGAACAAGCTGCAAATCTGCTGCAACCGCGGAACAGCGGAGCCCCGTGAAATGGCACAAACTGCTGCCTTGATGCAAAAATAAACATGCATTTTGTTCCACATTGAGTCAGATTGCCGCTGAACTCCAGTTGAGGATAAAGGGCCAAAAGTCTAGCTGACGAGCCCGGCAATAGAAAAGTCAAGTGTAAAATGTGTTGACATTTGTCGCTCCGGCCTTGAGAGTTCAGCCCTCCATCAAACTGTAATTGAGTAAGAGCAGCGGCGGTACAGTCGGTGTCTGTCTGTGTCTGTGTGTTGGCCACGTTGTTTGTGCCGTGTGTTTGACTGGATTTCAGCATGCTGTTTGCTCTGTGCCCTTGGTCGCCCTTTTTCTGCCAAGGTCCACTGATCACCTTTGGGTTGGGTTAGGAGGGAGAGGGAGGATAAAGTGAGACGGAGAGCGCAGCACAGTAAGAAAGAGAGTCGGGGTGAGCGGGGGTCTGTTCAAATACTCGGGTCCAGCTGTCCGTGCTCGCTGTCGCTGGCGCCCATATGGACTCCACACACACACCTACATCAACTCTTACAGTCAGCTACTGTCCAGCTGGGGCCCTCTGCCCAAACAATAACAGCGGGTCCCATTTGTTCCTCACTACGCGGTCAGAATAAAGATGAAGAGGCCTTGACCCGGCTGATGCCTGTTCAGTGGGAATCCTGCTGATTAACAATAATGCTGCTACTTCAGCAAAAACATTCCAGTAACTCATTACTATGTTAGAATTCCTGAACTTTCTGTGAGCGAATTATTGCTCATATTTTTCATTCATCCATTTTCATTGTTAATTAAACTCCTGTTAGTTGTTGTACAAGCAACTAATTATTCCAACTCTTAAACGTTGGTTAATATCTGATCACCCGTGAAATAAGCTGCGTCTGTTTCCTTCTCACTGAGTCGATTGTAAAACATGAGCGTGACGCAAACATCTTCTCTTCATGATTATTATTTTTACTAGAAAAACACCTCATTAATCCACGTTGTAAATGGTGGCTTCCTGAGGAACTAAATCTTGTTTTACGGTAATACTACTATTTAACAGGAACCTGCTAATAATGGATCTTTAGTATGACGTTGGCAATAACAATTCCTGAAGCTCATTGCTGCTAAAGTTAACGAGGTGCCGTCAGTGTTCAGTTTGTAAACTTTAGCGTGAGATGTTTATTATTTGAATGATGTGCTCCACCAGCAGATTTGAAATAAGAGTGTTTATTATAAACCCTGTTGATCGTGAACTTTCCCTACTTTTGGAAGTTACTGATTCTCTAATATGAATGTATCAATCCAGTTACAGGTAATGTTGGTGAACTGCTGGTTTTCCTCCACATAGTCCAACCATTACCTTTAGCGTTAGCCAAAGACTATTTCACTCAACTCCTGTTTACAGTTCTCCTCATACTAACATAAAAACGTGTTACATTAACATGAGTCACAGTTTCTGTTATACATTAGCAGTTTTAATCATCAACTTTCCTGCATTAGCGCTGTCTTTATGTTGTCTGTGTCTCATTATTCATCAATCAGTTTCTTCAGAGAAACAAAGATGAAATTATTGATTATGGAGCATTTCAACCAAATAATGTAACTTCAGGTGAACGTAATGATGGAAGCTTCACCGCTTCATGGTATCGCACTACAGGAGTGATTGCTCGCTGTAATTAAACCCAGAGTTTCAGTAACATACACATTACTCTTGATTTTCCTCCTGCGCGCCTCAAATCCTCGAAAGGTAGAAAAGGTTGTAAAGTGAATTGAAGCGTCACTAGAATTAAAACACCTGGGATGCTATGTGTAAATAGATCCTGCAAAAGCATTGTGAGAAGCCTTGATCTCATTCCCCTCTGCCACTATACATAATTATAATCTGCACTTTTCATTGTAGTGTAAATTGCTTGGCTTGTCTACCAAACAGTGCATGATCTGAAGGGGGGGATTTAGAAAGAGGAAACGCTTTTCCCTCACAGCAGAATCCCACAAGATGCGGCGCGAATGTATCGATCTCGGTGGATGAATTAGGTCGCTGCAGCAGGAAAATAACAAGATCTAGCGGGAAATGTAGGCAGATGGGATATAAGGAGGAGAAATAAGCAGTAAAACAGCAAAAATGAGGAAAAAAAACAATCAGTGAAAAATAGAATAGCAGTGAAGGAGGCGCTCGTGGGAAAATACAGAACAGTTATACCCAGTTCAATATATTCAATAAACTGCTCAGAGGGACAGTATAAGCTGGTACATCACCTGTTATGTACTTTGAATTTTAAAACCTTGTCATAGAGGGGAATCTCAGCGCTCTGAGATCGGAGAATTTGCTGACAGACGTTCCTGCTGTTACCTGAATGCATCCAACCGGCCCTGAGGTGCAGATTCATGCAAGAAATGGAGGTCTGGAGCAGAGCAGTAACTGTGATGGAAAGCCTTCAAAGTGTTGACGGTTGTGGAACGGCCTGCAATGTCACATTTAGTTGCATTTTTACTGGACTTTCTGTTTGGTTTGCTTGCAGACATTGTGCCGGCATCAGCAGCTCAGTCCCAGTCATTTTTTTGTTGTTGTTTTTCTAAATGTATTGTGTTAATCGGCTTGAATCAGCTCAAAACAAAATTCAATACGTCCGGGCTGTATTTGAACTGTTGCACTGACTGGACTTTGCTGATGTTTGTGCATCTGTCACCAGAGAGAAGCAGCAGTCTGCGTTTCAGCAGCACCTGAATCTGAGCACGACGGGGTTCAAAGGTAGTTCAGGACGAGACTTTCTAGCCTCTCAGCAACAGTTCACCAGACTTGGTTTTAAAAGGACACTCAGTGGGTTTACTTAGATGGCTTTAGGCTCGTTCTTGCTCTACTTTACGCACAGAGGATTCTTTTATACTGCATTAATTATGTCTGTATTTCTGTCAGTCTCCTGGAGGAAAAGTGTTTCCTCATATTGGGCTATTTTTAAACAGTTTGTGCCTCACATAGGAAACACTTACATCTAATCGTGTATCACTCAACTGCGGACCAAACCGTGTAGTCTCAATGGGAGACAAAAGGCAGTTTTGAGTTTAAACACATACTGTAATGTGACTTACTGCACCATCTTGTGGTACAAACTGGTTCTGCTTTTTAAAAAGCCTGCTAACCTGAGAACATGTTTTTCATTTATCCGTCCGTCCATTGTTCCATGTGGGCTCAGTTATTTCTCAAAGTAGGACTTTCAGTCTCGCATCCCAAAGTTCAAACTATCTGTAATTTCTTGCATGTTGTTACTCGTCATGACTTGACATCGCGCATTTTTGGTGATAAAATACCAGAAGGGAATTTCCAAACAACATTACTCAAAATGACAAGACGTTGCCCAACATGAGCATCTGAGGTTCACCTGAGCTTTGAGGAGCAGCTCTCCTCTGTGAGACCAAGCATGTTGCTTTCGAGGAGTCTGACCTCTGGAAACGAGGCTCTCGTTCTTTTCTGTGGTAAAACGAGCCTTCAACCATTAATCACATTGTGTTGTGTGTTTCAGGATCAGCGCTTGAAAGAGGTCAGCATGCAGACTCCGCCCTCTGCCTCCCCCAGCAGTCAGTCTATAGGGAGCGCCATCAACAACAATCACATCACACAAACCCCGGAGCTGTTCACCTCCACGCTGTCCACCAACAGGTACACACACAACGCCTGCAGCTGCATATCAACCCTCATAAAGGAATGATGTTTATATATGGCAATTATTTTGATCATATTCTATATCACAATAATTAATTTCTCTACTGGTGTTCCCCTCCTGCCAAGCTTGTTGCTACACTAATGTAATTTCACTGTAAATCTGAGTGACTGGCAGAAAGAATCCGGATCCAAGAGTGCAGCGACAGCACAGTTTGATAATTACTGACACAGTAGGGGTTAAGTTCACTGGTGGTCAGTCAGCAAGGCAGAGGTACGTAGGAGATGATCCAAAAGTTAAAAACAAGGTTGTTAACAGAAGAGATGATGTCTGACATAAAGGCTGTGGTGAGGGACACAAAAAGTCCAAATATGGATCATAAATTGAGACTTTGTGGACTTGTCATCGACACAAGAGTTGAAACAGAAAGGCTGAGTGAAATTTTCATCTAAACATGGAATGATGACTCATTTCAAGGCCAGAATTAAAGATGAAGGATAAAAGAGAGCATCAGAACACAGCCTGGACAAGAAACTAGACTAAATCTGTCAGCCAGATCCAGTACGACTGCTCAAGTCATACAAAGTCTGACTGGTTGAACCAGACCCAGGATCAGCAGATCGATTTATTAGAATTCACAATTTTATTGTGATGCCTTTGAAATGCCAATAACTTAATTGGCAAATGTCTATAATTATCTTGAGTTAACTTATATTCCATGTCCTGTTGTAGGATGTGTTGGGACTGATCAGCTCTCTGATGAGCTGCAGAAAAGATAAATGAGAATATGAGACGAAGCATCGCTATGTAAACGGGGGAGAGCTGGCAGCTCTCCAAACCCGTGAAGACATGTGGGATAATAGAGTCTCACTACATATACCTGCAACGATTCAAAAATTGGTACCAAGACGTCAATTGTGCGAAGTAAATAACAGTGATTATCTCTGAATGGAGACTGGTTGGATTGTCAGGTGGCAGAAAGCAGATTTTTTTTGTCCTTGAAGTCAATGTGTTTCAAGCAAAAACATTAGCAAGCATTTACATGGAAACATATAATAGGAAAGGAAACACGATCCCAATTAAAATGCTTCAAGTAAACACATCTCTCTGCCAATCAGGATTCCAAACTAGGTCAGTGTGCAGACTTGTTCCTAACATGTTTCTGTTGAAGTATAATAACTGCATGACGCTTCATATGCTCTTATTTTGAGAAAGATTCTGGTGACAAAGCTCAACTGCTGGATTAAGACGATCCCAAACATTTAATCTTCTCAAGCTTGATTAGTCAAGCGAATGAATCCATATTGCTTAATTTGGGATCATGTGTCACAAAATGGGGGATATTCTTGATATATACAGTATATTGCCAAAAGTATTTGCTCAGCTCTCTAAATCATTTGAATTCAGGTGTTTCCAGTCACTTCCATGTATCAAATCAATCACCTCGGCATGCAGGCTATTTCTCCAAACATTAGTGAAGGAATGAGTCGCTCTCAGGAGCTCAGTGGATTCCAGGATGGTACGGTGATCAGATACCACCTGTGTGGGCTTGTTTTGGGGAAGTTGTGTTCGGCGTCTTGGGCCTCGTTCACACTGCAGGGAAAAGCGACCCAATTGTTGTTGTAGTTTTTACTCACAAGTGACTCCTATCCGACCGCTTTTGTGGCCGTGTGAAAGCGTCAATTCTGAATTTTTTTCACCCCAGACCCAGGCCTCGTTCGATGTGTTACCAATTCTGATATTTTTCTAAATGCGACTGCTTTGTTATCAACGTGTGACTGACGTCAGTGATAAACACCGAGACAGCGGCTCCGGCAAAATGTTAAAAACTCCTTGCTTTTTACCTCATTCCTCCTCATGTTGTCTACATGTTGTCAGCTCATATTTAACAACCACTTGAAAATGGATCGACATGCTGACCAGGGTTGCCAGATATGACGGGTATCCCTCAATTGGGGAGCCAAACTCTCTTAACTTTTAACTTTATTTCCTGCATTTATGTGTTTATGGTGTGTTCATTACTACACGTATAATAGTTTTACAGTTTTAACATGATTCCTACACAGGCTGAGATTTGGGCAGGTTTTTATTGAGGTGTTTGGTTTTAACGTTGTTTGGGCTGAAAACGGTGATTCACATCTGGCGACCCTGGTGTTGGCCGGCGCGACTTCTCGTCGTCTTTTGTGCTCTGGGACCCGAAAAACATGGTCTGATCACGTTCACACGGGAGGTCACCCTTGAAATGATCTTGCAAAAAAAAAAATCATATCCCAGCAAAAAATTAGAATTAAGCATCAAGACCTGCGTTGTGGGCGGAGCCTTAGTTTCAGTGACACACAGAGACATTTTGGAAAATTTCTGGTTGGACAATTACAGTTTAAAGATGAACCCTTTCTGTTCCACATGTTGCTGTGCACTAGAGCACAAAGCAGCTCCATAAAGGTGTTGAAGAACTTGACTGGCCTGCATCAGTGTGACCTCACAAATGGTCAGAAATTCTCCTAAACACTCCGAAACCTTGTGGACAGTCTTCCTAGAAGAGTTGAAGGTGTTAAACTTGTAAAGTCTGGACCGACATCCTCCTATGTCTGTTGGTTTAAGCGTGGAATGTCACTCAAGTTCATGTCCACGTGAAGGCAGGCGAGGAAATACTTTTGGCAATATGGTCCATATTAACCTGCATCAAACTGATCGCTTCATTTTCGTTATTTGAAGAAGAAAAGATTTCTTAACAAAACAAATCCTGGTGTTGCTTCGTCGACTCCACTGCAGCTGGAGACTAAAATAATCCTGTTTATTCTGGAGAATGTGCAACACTCAATTTACTGCTTTGTAACTCTTATTACTCCGTGGACATTTTTACAGCCCATCAGAGGAGAGAGGGTTAATCACTCTGTGTGACAAATGCAGGTTTTTTTATGTTGTTGTTGTTTTTTTTTTTTTAGCTATTTATGTTGAATTGATTAAATATTAATGCTTTGGCTCCATCTGTCTCCCCACATCCCTCAATCGTCTCTCCCCTCATCTCTCGCTAATTTACTCATTTCATTTCCCACTTTCATCTCCTTCCCCTACCTCTCTCACTTTGTCATTTCTCCGACTCCTTTTCCTCCCTTCTCCTCCTCCTCCTCCTCTTCGTCTCCTCAGCGTTCCCAATCTGAACAGTGACCTGTTTGATCTTCAGCCGGCCTTCATCCCCGCTGTGCAGAGCACTCCCTCCATCTCCAACGCCAACAGTGCCTGGGGAGGTACATCACACACACACACACACACACACACACACACACAAATAAGATGTACAGATGTCCACAAGTGAATTTGTCTGAGTTGCTCTCTGTGTGTCCGGTCATTCGCTGTCTGCTCATTCTGCCCGACCGTCCGTCCGACTCTTTACAACAATCATCCATCCCGTCCATCCTCTCTTTCTCTCTCTCTCTCTCTACCTCTCTCTACCTCTCTCTCTCTCTCTCTCTCTACCTCTCTCTCTCCCTCCTCACTAATGACCCCGATCCAGCGGGTGCTTCGCCTACAGTTCACTAAGTTGCATATTCCTGCGTTTTGGTTGTCGGGAATAGATCCCGTCACTGTACGTGTGCAGTAGTCAGAAAGAAGAAGTGCCAGCTTCAGATTCAGCTGCCCTCTCTTGTTTTCTTTTTTTTTTGTTTGTCAGTGCGGAAAATGTGGCTGCAGCAGAAATGCTGAGCACAAACAGCCATTTTTGGCTGGACAGTAACACCCTACGTTACTGGGAAGGAAAGGGAATCTGACATTTCGGCTTGAAATCAGCCGTTCCGAATCAAAACGTAGCTCTAAAATGCGTGTTAGGGCTCGGTTAGTGTGAAGAATTAAAGACTTTATGTTGGAGGATTACACTGAAGCCGGTTAAAGAGATTTGAAAGCCCCTAACATTATCAGTGACTCTGACATGTGAGCTGAAAAAACCAGTGCCTTTAATTTACTGAGAGTTCGGATTCATGCTAAAGCATACGTCTCCACTCTGGAAACGCATGCGATAATTAAGGCAGCCACATTTTGCTTGTTCACAGAACATTTGTTTTTTCTTTTGGCGAAATTTATGCCATAATTGTTACATTAAATCCATACGTGTGTTTTTTTTCCCATTATAATACAAATTTACTCCAAAAAACTATGTAATAGAAGATTTTTTCAGATGGATTTAATCTGCTCGGGAGGATGAAACGGGAATTGGAAATTCTGTTGAAAAATTCCTTTTTAAAATGGCCTTTGGATGTGGACCACATCCATGTTTTGTTCAAAATATAATCAGCAGGAAAGAAAAGCAAAGGAGATATCGATGCTTTTAGCGTTTGTTTATAAATCTTTTCCAGATTGAAAACACTAAAAAGTGATAAATCATATCCTGTCAGTCTGAATTAAGATAATCTGATCATACAGTGGAGTTATAAAAGCAAGTTGGTATTTTAACAGGAGAAATTATAAAACCTGGTGTCAGATATTTGGCACAGATGTTCTAAATTTACTCATGAAAACACTTGGATAGGTCGGCCATGACTTCATGTTTTTTATTCCATATTGTTGGGCCTTTCATATTGAATTTGGTAGTTTTTTTTTTTGTCCTAATCCTCAACAGGGATGCTGATAAAGACCCCCCAAAAAAAGCAAAACAAAAGGTGCATCGGAGGATTTCCTCGTGCGCTGGCTTAGCTCTGACATTTCCGGCAGCCGTCACTGAATCCCAAGTTACTAGGCAACAACAATGGCAGAACATCGAGCGGCGTGATGTCCATGTTCCTAATCTAATGGGATTAGTTTAGCAGGAGGTGGAGGAATCCTCGCTACACTTTGATGCCTTGCTAAATCAGCCTGATATAGCTTTAGAGCTTTAGTCTTGCTTGTGAAAGTGTGTCAGAAGACGCTGCTCCTGCAGCTGGAGTAGCAGGGATGAAAACAATAGGAAGTAATCAGCCCTAATCATCCACATTTAACTGCATTCCTCAGGACTGGAGAGCCAGCCTCTGCAGCAGCCCGGCCCGGCCATGACTGTAGATTTCGATGCCGTGTTTGGGAATAAAGCCGCGCCCAGTAACAACGGCCCACAACCTGCAGCCGGTAAAGCCCTCTCCGTCTGCCGGTTCAGACTGAGTCAGACTGAAAACTAAAACCTTTTGGCTTCTGCTGGCAGCGCAGCTTTGAACTAACCCCTCCTGACCAGCTCCAGAGTTCTGCGGTTGTTTTCTAGCTCTGTGACGTCTCCTGCTGTTTGGCTTCTGGTAACGTCTGCTACTCTAACTCTTGGGCATAGGGGCACCACCACCACTTCATTTCACAACCCGAGAATTCAAAGAGGATTGTTGGTTTAAAGCCTCTAAAAACCTTTTTTTTTCCAGCATTGGAATGCCTGATAATTCATGAAACATAAACAAATGTTTGTGTTGATTTTATGCATGCATTTGTTTATAGTTTATCTGAATTTGGGACATTTGATTGGAAATTTTAACTATTTACATTTTTCCCTGACTCCTGATTGGTGCATGCAGCTGTATGATGTTGCACATTTCCTGTTGAACCGCCGTCACTTTGCACTGGACAAACAAGTGCTTCTACAAATAGTGACGAGTGAGAGTCCATCTGGTTGTGCAACAAGTCAACTGATCCCAGCTTCAGTCCAATCAGGCACATGAACCGTGTATTTGTAATTCTTTTGCTTTTTTTCATTCAAAAGTAAAATAAAAATAAACCGTCTTGGCAACAAAACTTCAATTTCATACATTTTTAATAAAAAGGAGCAGAAGAGATCACTCTTATAATATCTGTCTTTTAGCTGTCTTTTTTTAAGCATTTTATGTGCATTATTTACAATATATACAAAGAATTAACAAAAAATTTAAAACAAAAACCTTGTTTTCATGTTTGCTCAAATCAAATATCTAACATCTCATATTTATATTCAAATCTACTTTTCTTACTTTTTTAACATTGCATTTTCTGTGTTTCTTGAATTGATTTTTAGCAGGTTTTATCTTGAAAATGTCGACAACTGATCAAAGTCTTTGAATCCAGAGTGAAATCCTAAAACATCTGCAGCTTTAAATAGAAGAAGCTGCGTGAAGGAACCGCCTGACTCCTCTCTCGTCTCCGCCTCCTAATGGAAAGCTTTGGACAGATTGCTCTTAAGTGCTTCAGGTCTGAAACTTTTGGCTCAGCGCCCTTTTTATTAGCTTACTTTCTTTTAACCTCTGGGCGACTGACACCATCAATCTGGACCCTGTCGGTCGTCCGGGGACGCTGCCGCTCAGCGTGTCACTCTGAGGCCCGGCAACTTATCGACTGCTGAGGAGGTGCAGCAGATCAGAGCGGCTCCCTGCAGAGGTCGCGTGGAGACACTTTCATCATGAAGGCGGGCAGACGGAGGTGGTTGGAACTACAAACGCTCACAGGGAGATTCCGTTTGGGTTGTTGACATTAATGAGATAATTCAGGAAGAATAGAAGCATCTGAGTGGATCTTTGCCCAACTGATAATGAGTGGTTCATCCTGAACAGGTGGCTCGGCCGCCAGAGTCTCACTGTAGGAGGAAGTACAGAGAAATGCTCAGAGCTGCAGAATCAAGCAGCTTTTGAACAAAATATCAGTCAGTATTTCTGGATATTTTTTAGATTAACTCCTGGGAGAACATGCAAACTCTTTGAAAGTGTCAAGTCCAGAATTGAACCAGGTGCTTCTTCCTGGAAAGGAGAGGTCTCGACTCATCGCATTCCTCTCACACACTCACCGAACAACCCAGCATGCACTGTGACAGGAAGTCAACAAGAACGTCACTGGAAATCAGTCTGGTTCTTCAGAGAGACGGTTTAGATTCTCCCCATATCCAATATGAACCTTCAACATGCTCTTCAAACATTAGCTTTATTTGACTGTTTTTTAGATAAATTCACTGAAGAGTTCATGTTTACCTCAAAAGAAAAGTTGAATATGAAGAGTCTGATCTGGATTAAACAATCAAAGCCTGTAAAGAGCCAGTTGTATTTTAAAGAGACCTGCACAGGTTTTAGAAATAATGTTCAGTTTAAAGTGTTTCAAAGCACTAGAAACTCCAGTTTCCATATGAAGTGCTCAGACTTCACATGTTCAGGCTCAGTTTCACTGTGGCGGCGTCCATCAGACAGCGTCACTGACTTTTGCAGCTGTTTGAGACGCAGCCTTCGCTGTTTCAGACAACTCCATCAAAACAGAATTACCACACTGAGGCAGAGCACCAATCATAAAGGTCTCTTTGAAATGTCTTTCAAATGAATTCTGAGTGTCATTTTCTTCATTGATGATGTATCACCGCCTCCTTATTGCCGAAGTCATTATTGCTCGTGGTCTTTGCAGAGCTGTTGCATGGCTTCTTGATGCATTTGGCAGCGTTAAGCTGTTTTTTTGTTTGTTTTCTAGAGGGGGGGGCGGCAGAGTTGCTGCTGAATGGAGGAGCTGCTGATCTCGGGCTCGCTCTAATCTTGTATCGCCCTGTCAGTTTTTTCTTGCTCTGCTCAGATTTAACCGTTGGAGGCTTTCGGCTGTATCGCGCAGCTTCAATCTGGCTTTGGACAGACTAACTTCCTTCTATTAATAGAGCCTGTGTTGAAGCTGCAGCTACAACTACCAATAGACCATCTGGACGACTGGCAACACCTCACTAACAGTCCTGTGTGTGTGTGTGTGTGTGTGTGTGTGTGTTTGCATATTTGTTACTGTTTGTACGTGTGTGTCCACGTCTGTTTGCACGTCCTCTGTCATTTCACTCCGTCCCATCTGTCTGCTTCTGCCCGTCTGTTTTGTTTTGTTGTTGTTCACACCAGTCCCACCTTCCTCCTCCTCCTCCTCCTCCCTTATATTTCATCTCTCTCTGCTTTTGCCTCGTCTTCCCATCACACTTCACAAGACGAGAATCACCCAGGCAACTCCGTTCCATCTGCTCTCTCTCACAATAGACTCCTCTTTCTTCCCCTCAGTCTCGTCTGCAAGGTCTTCATTCTTCACCGATTTTTATTTTTTTGTCCACTTCTACCTGTGTTCCTGCTGCACTCTGCCGCCTTTTTGTTGTCAAAAGTAGATTTTTCTGAAGGACTGACTGATTCATTTCTGTATTTCTAAAGCTTTCCTCGCCTTCTGTCAACTCCACCAGTTTCCTGACTTGCCCATCGTTCTTCCTTATTTGCATTTTGACACATTTTACGACACGTTACGATTTTGTTCCACAGAATCTCAATCCTCTTTGTTTGTCGAAGCTCCACATTAGCATGTTTCTTGTGTCTGGTTCCCTCTATTAACAAGTAGTAGTTTATCTTCCAGAAGAATAAAAGTCAGGGGTATTTTCAGGATTTATTTCAAGTAATCCTGCATGTGAACAGACAGTGTTCTGATAGGTAATCCATATATAGTCTCGACTCCTCGTCTTCATCCTCAAACTGATTTTTATCACTTTTTTTTTTTGACTCCTCGAATCAAACTGACACATTTCAAACAGCTGCTGCTTCCCCCATGTTGTTTTGTACAAATCTGACAAAGAACAGCTTTAAATCCAGTTCCTGTCCCTCAGTGACTCGACCTAGCTTCTGAGGCGAGCTGCTCTTTATTAAAACACAAAACACCTGGCGCAGGAAATGAATCTGGTGTTTATGCTCATTCCACTCTTTTATTTCTCTCCATCATCCAAATATCTGACGCTGTTGCGTTGATAAGAAGATTGTCAGTTAGAACTCATTGTGGTTTAAAATAAAAAGAGTTATGTCAGATTTGAGCTTTTTGGTTAAAGAACAAATGTAGGATTTAATTTTCCTTTACTCATAAAGAATAAAGTGCTTGTAAATGAAGTGCAGCCCCGTATGCTCCCCGGTGCTGAGTGTCTTCACGTCAGCAGGACTCCTTTTTTTCTGGACATACGTTAAATGCAATTTGTTTTTCTGTGAAATATAATGATATGGTGAGAAACTCTGTATGTGGTCACTGATCCTCCAGCACAAAGGGTCTCCAACCTTTAAAATAATTTTCCGTCTAATAGAATTTGTCTGGGGCCTGAAAACGTGGAATTCCTCTGAAATGGGAAAAAAAAAATCTTAAAAGAATTTCTATACAAACTAAAATGTATATTGCATTCCAATAGAGTCACAGCTCTAATTTAGATATATTTTATTACATGCTTGGCTCTCGCAGCCATTTTTTAGATTTCTTTTCTTTCATGGAATTTCCTGTTTTAGCTAGTTAACTATTTATATTCGCTGTGGTTTGACTCGTTTAAGCTATTTTAGCATTTTAGCTTTTCTATCGGTTTTTGTTGGAATTCCATGTATGTTTTTATCTGTTTAACTTCATTCATTCATGCATGAAAATCAGAAATAAGCATTTTGCTTGCATTTTTATTTTCACTAAGTAATTTTCAGAAAAAGTCAGGGAGCCACTCCAGCAGGTCAGACCTCTTCTGTAGGGGATGAATAAAGTGCTTTAATCTGCTGCTGCTTTAAAATGATCAAGAAATCATGAAAGACGATGACAACCATAAAAATGCCACCTGTTGCACACAGCAGCATCCAAATGCAAATACATCTATTTAGCTTTTGTACAGTGTGTGGCAGTAGTGAGTCACTGTGCCTCAGCGTTGGAGTGCTTTGTTTAATTTCCTGTTCTCCACTCATAACCGGCGGTCCGATCTGCGACTTCTGTTCCCAGACTCTTTCCACCAAAAGAGATTTACTGCATCACCTTGTGGCACTCGGTGGTACTACATGACTGCTCGCTGCTCAGCTTAACTCTTTTATTCATAACAATTAAAATGTGTCATGATTTGCTTATTTTATATGGTCGAGTCCGCAGCTGTGGAGACGAGCACCAGTCATACCAGGTGCCAATTGTCATGCAAGCGTCGTCCAGATCCCGTTGAATCTTAATGAACCCAAGAGGGACAGTTCTTCAATACATATACGATGTGTGAAAAGTGTTTTAGATGGCATCTTTTAGTGGGAAGTGTTTGGAAGTGGCTCCTGACAAGGCTTAACTCCGTTTACTTGCTCTTCTCGTCTTAAAGTGCAGCAACTGTTGGGTCCATGGCTGAAACACTGATATCGATGCAGCTCCTCCGTCCAGCGTGTGATCCGCTGAAGGAAGATCCTTCACCCTCAGACTTTATCTCTCCTGGTTCCATTTAATTCACTGACGCTGGTTTAAGGATCAAAAACAAAGTCCCGGCACGGCCAGTGTTTTATCACCGCCACAACAATAATGAAAATGCAGAGAGTGAATTAAAAAGGCCAAAATAGAATTCATTCCTCTTCCACTTTCTTAATTCCGCCTCCTTTTTTTTTTTAACTTTCCTCTTCCCGCCTTCCTCTACATCTTCCTCTCGTCTGTCTGTGTTTTTCTCTGCTCTCCCCCCTTTTTCTCTCATCTGCTAAGCTAGCAGGAAAAGTGTTTTGAATTTCTTGTGTCAGCACCACTGTCAGGCCTGCACGCTGCTTCCTAACTAAATATTATTCCTC
>OMNM01064818.1:19816-30891 GCA_900302745.1 Parablennius parvicornis | reverse complement strand
GGCTTTTTGCGGCTCCGGGGGGCCCCGGTCCCCTGCCGATAGTAGGGGTGCTGCCGCTGCTGGCGCTGGTGGATCTCGGGCGGACTCAGTCCAAAGAGATAGAATGGTAGAGGTGGTGGAGGATAAGACTGTTGTAAGGGAAGAGGATGATAAGGAGACTGAAAGTGTGGATAAAAATGTCCAAATAGGAATTGCGGGAGTGGCTAAGGCTGGTGGTACTGGTGATCAGGTGGCTACGGATGTACTGGTGACTACTGAGAAAGAGGTGACAACTGAGGAACAGGCGAGTACTGCTACGGAGCAGTGCGTTGACATGGAGGAGGCACTGCAGAATCCCAGTGGTCAGACAGCGGAGCAACAGCAGCAGGCTGTTCCGGAGGTTGGAGGTCGGACGGCAGAGCAGCAGGCAGGTCCAGAGGCTGGTGGACTGGACTCTGAGGATGAGATTGACTCTGATACTGTCTCGCTTGCTGGCAGTGTCTCTCAGAACTCGGATATTTACACGCTAGACGAGATCAATGAGTTTCTGGAGGAATCGTTTGGTCGACCGGTTGACGTTAAGAGTTATTTTCCCGACTCAGAAAAATTTGTCCGGACGGTGAGCGTTCTTCGGAAATCGGTCAGCACAGAAGCGCTGGACAAGAAAAAGCACTACCGGTTGAGTAAACATGTCACCGTGGTTAAAAATTCCTTAAGGGGCCGCAAAAGGGCAAAAAAAAAAAAAAATGAAACTTTCAAATTAACTGTAAGGTCACCGCACTTCATAGGGTGTTTTCCGTCAGTTCTGTTTTTTGATCTCCTCCTATGATGGCTTTGAGGGCAACGTCTTTAAATATGAATGGGGGCAGAAGTGCACAGACAAGGTGTTTGGTGATGGAAACAATAGGACAGAAAAAGATTGATGTGCTTTTCTTGAAGGTGACCCACAGTGTTGCCCTGATTGAAACAGACTGGGGTTTGTGGTGGAAAGGCCAGCATGTGCTGAGCCATGGCTCCAACTTTAGTGCTGGGGTCGCCATCCTTTTCTCTCCTAATCTATATGTAATGATTTTATCGAGCTTAGAAATAGATAAAGGTAGAGTATTAGTGGTCACAGCAAAAATCCATGATGTAATGTTTTGCTTCATTGTTTATGCACCAAATGGTGGTGCGGAACATTTGGCTCTTTTAAAAGAAATGAAGGCCACAGTGACTAGTACTGACCAGGGGGAGGTAGTGTTGATGGGAGGAGACTCGTACTGCCGTCCGGATGATGCTGTGGACAGGACAGGAGCAGAACCCCACCCCCAGTCCTCCCGTTTCCTCTCTCAGCTGGTGACGGAGGCTGACCTGGTAGATATTTGGAGGAATAAACACTCCTCTGATGTACAGTTCACTTGGGTCAAGGTGGCGGATGGTCAAATCAGTGCAGCAAGGCTGTATAGGTTTTACATGTCTGTCTCTTTTATTACTCATGTTGCAGACTGTCATTGTGTCCCTGTTGGTTTTACAGATCACCACTTAGTTTTAGCAGATCTGTTTTTACCTGGAAAAACGAAAGCAGGCTCTTTCTGACATTTTAATGTTAAGCTCCTAAGTTATCTGAACGTTTGTGTTTACCTGTTTTTGGGAGTACTGGGCATAAAAAAAGAGTGCTTTTCCTTTCTCAGCCAGTGGTGGGAGGTGGGGAAAGGCCAGATCAGATGTTTCTGCCAGCAGTACACCTCATTTTCCACAGCTATTTTCGGCTAGAGGCAGAAATTAGTGGACTACAGAGTGGTTCTGAGTCTGACACTGGGTCGCTGCTCTCAAAGCAGCAACAACTGAAGTCTTTCCTTCAGGAGAGAGCTAAAGGAGCCTTGGTCCGAGCCAGACTCAGAACACTGAGGGACACGGATACTCCTACTGCCTTCTTCTTCACTTTGGAGAGATCGGAGGCCCAGCCGAGACAGATGGTGTCTCTCCGTCTGCCAGATGGGAGGCTGACCTCTGACCCTGCTGAGATGAGGAGACATGCTGGGGCTTTCTACACAGACCTGTTCGGAGCTGAAGACTGTGATGGAGATGCCGCTGCTGAGCTGCTGCAAGATCTGCCTCAGCTAAGTCCAGAGGACCGTCTCATCCTCGGCTCAGACCTCTCTCTGGAGGAACTGAGCGCTGCAGTGACACAGATGTCCTCTGGAAAGTCTCCAGGACTGGATGGTTTACCGGCAGAGTTTTATAAACATTTCTGGAGTCTGCTCGGAGGTGAGCTGTTGGATGTTTTTAGAGACTGTTTTAAGAATGGGACTCTTCCTGCTTCCTGTCCGCGTGCAGTGATCTCCCTGCTGCCTAAGAAGGGGGATGTGACCTTGTTGAAGAACTGGAGGCCAGTAGCTCTTTTATGCACAGACTATAAAATTTTGTCAAAGGCTCTATCTAATAGATTGAAAGTTTTTATTGACCTTCTAGTGGGCAGAGAACAGTCTTACTGTGTCCCTGACAGGTTGATACATGACAATTTGTTCCGAATGAGGGACATTTTTGAGTGCTGTAAACTGTATAAGTTGAATACTGGCATTATTTCTATTGACCAGAAGAAAGCCTTTGATCGTGTTGACTACTCTTTTTTATTTTCAACACTGCAGGCTTTTGGGGTTGGACAAACTTTTGTGTCATGGGTAGGGTTGCTGTACAACCAAGCTTCTTGTGTGATAAAGGTGGGGGGAGGGCTAAGCTGTCCTGTAGTGGTCCATAGAGGCATCTGTCAAAAGTTGTCCCATCTCTGGCCAGCTGTACAGTGTGGCTGTTGAGCCACTGCTGTGGTTGGGAAATGAGGAAAGAGAGAAGCAGAATTGGGAGGTAGTGCTGGAAAAGGTGCAGGCAAGGTTATCTAAATGGAGATATGGTGCTCCCACAGCTGTCTTACAGGGGAAGAACTCTCATAGCCAACAATCTGGTTGCCTCCTCTCTGTGGCACAAACTGAAAGTACTGGTCCTTTCACCGGGCCTTCTGGAAAAACTACAGAAAGTTGTTGTGGATTTATTTTGGGCTGGCCGACATTGGGTACGAGCATCGTTCCTGTACCTCCCTGTGGCTGAGGGGGGGCAGGGCCTCATAGACACCATCTCTAGAACTCTGGCCTTCAGACTGCAGGCTGTGCAGAGGCTGCGGTATTGCTCTTATGTCTGGACGCCACTTGCGCAGCTGCTGCTCTGGAAGGCTGGGAGACTCGGACCGGACAAACACTTATTTTTGACAAGAACAGCTGAATGTGATCTTTTTGGACTGACTCCTTTTTATAGGTCGATGGTGGAGGCATCGAGGACTCTGGACACCTCCCGTCTGGACACTAAGCCTGGACTGTGGGCTTTTGAAGAGCCTCTGTTTCACAACTACCTGATCTCCACCACGGCCTTCCCCTCTGCCACTTTGAGAAGCTATTTCATCAACGCAGGGATCACAAAAGTGTGCCTTCTGGCTCGGACACCCACGCAGCAGCTGACAGTGATGATGGGCGTCAGGTCCAGCAGAGTGGTCCAGCGTCTGGTAGAAGAGGTGTGGCGGTCGCTGCCTGCTCCTCTTCATTCCTTTGTGTAGGACAAGGTTCGAGCTGACCAGTGGAGCAGAGGAGAAGATTATGTCTTCCCCTCTATGATGGTTCGTCCTGCTGTAGGTGAGTGGGGGGAGGAAGAGGGATGTCTACTGACTTTTAAAACTTCAAGACTTGGCCCCTTCCAATCCTACCCGGGGAAGGAGCTGTGTGAAGGTCCGGAATCTTCAGACGCTGGCTGGGGTGAGAGAGTCGAGGTGGACTGGTTTGTTTGGTGATGAGTCATCCCCTAAAGGGAGCTGGTGGGTCCTGTACAAACCCCCTGTTGAAAATTGGATGGGTGACCTCCAGTGGAGGCTGATACATGGAGCTGTAGCTACAAACAGGCACAGAGCCCACCTGGATTCAAGCACTGGGGAAAGCTGCTTCTTCTGCTCTGAGCCCAAAACAGTAGAACATCTAGTGGTGTCCTGTCCCAGGCTGACTGGCCTTTACCAGCTTGTAAAGAGGCTGGTGGAGGCTCTGGGAGCGGCTTTTTCTGTCCTCCTTTTTGTTTTTGGTCCCAAATATTCAAAACACAAGAAAGCATCTTTGGTTTTATTGAACTTTATCTTTGCTTGTGCAAAACTTGCCATCTGGAGAAGAAAGAGGGACCAGCCTTCAGGTGACAGTTTTACTGATCCTCTACTTGTTTTTAAAGGTCTGGTCACGGCTCACCTGAAAGTGGAACACAGTTTTTACAGTCTCATGAAAAACCTGGGTGTCTTTATTTCAGTGTGGGGAATTCGGCAAGTCCTGTGTTCCCTTGGCGAAGGGGACAGTCTCATTATCAATTTGTAATATTGAATGTGAACTTGTTTTGAGTTCAGAAATGATCACCGTGTGCAGCTGGATTGCTGTTTTTTTTTTCCACTGAATTTGGCTTCATATTATTGTTCTGTTTTTATAAGGATGGACAAATATGGTCATTGCTATTGATTGTTGTGGTTTATAAATAAAGGTTTTTTCAAGTCTTTCGTTCTTTCTTTCTTTCTTTAAATTACATTTTAACAATAAAGTAAGTATGTAATTAAGTAAGTAAGTACTGTAAATAAGTAAGTGTAAATTACATAATAACACTAATTGATTAAAAATATTATTATTTTCAATCACTATTTGCTGGGACATCCTTTAAAAATTCAAACTTAAACGCCATTTACTTTTTCATTTTAATTAAGTCACGGAATAAGCAGTCTTGAAGAAGAAAATTTAAATTCTGTTTTGATGATTGATATTAATTCTATTTATGAGTCAAAAATGCAGTTTAATCTGAAAATTATTTTTGTTAATACATTTCAAATTGATTTTTGAGCCACAGTCGCTTCCATAAAAATGAAGTGAGCCTGCACAGCGGCTGTCGGTTGCTGTCAATAATCAAGTATGCAGTGTACTATGTCCGCTAACTGATTTCAAAATAAAAGTTTCCATCACGTTGCCATGAATCCTTTAGAACTCTTCTGAAGAATTCAAGATAAAAACTACTTATTAATTCATATAATGTATGGATGGAAAGAAAATATTATTGTCAATATGATATTAAGTCAAACTTATATTTTTTTACAATATATGTTGCATTTCAAAATACAATCTATTTGAAAATTAGGATAGAATAGAATAGAATAGAATAGAATAGAATAGAATAGAATAGAATAGAACTTTATATAGCACATTTCACAGACATGAGTCACAAGGTGCTTTACAGCATTAAAAGCTGAAAAAATAAAACAGAGATAAGATAATTAAAAATATAGAAGGAACAAAAAATTACAGTGCAAATTTCAGCAGCTACGGGTCAAAGTGCAGCCTTAATAAAAAATGTTTTTAACTGCTTCACAAAAGCACCACAGGAGTCACCACATCTCATCTGAAGTGGAAGATCGTTCCACTGCTTTGGTGCGAGAGCTTTAAATGCACAGTCACCACCAGTTTTGAGCTTGGTGTGTGGCACCGCAAGCAGCATTTGTTGGCTGGACCTGAGCCTCTATTTGGGGCAAACAGCTGAAGGAGGTTGGAATATAAGAAGGTGTTTGTCTATGTAATGCTTTCAAAGTTAGCACTAGTATCCTAAAACAAACACGGAAGGTAATGGAGAGTCAGGGAAGGGAGGATAGGACAGGGGGTAATGTGGGCTCTCCAGGTTGTTCCTATTAAAACAAAAGCAGATGTTCACTACAATGAACAAAGGCTAAACAATCTGACCAGAGAAGGGTTTGAAGCAGCCCTTGAGTGTTCCATGACCTACCAATGTGCCTCCAGCTGTCCGGGCTTGCGGCTGTTCTCTGCGGTCCTTCAGCGTTCTGTCCGTTGCATCCTGAGAACCGTGTTTTGGGGTGGTGTCGGTCTGCTGGACTCCATCAAGACGTCTATAACATGTTGAGCTGTGGTGATGGAGACAACAAGCAGTGAGTCCCTGATTATTATCTCTGTTACCTCTCTTCTCATTTACCCATTTGAAAAGAGAAATGTGTCTGAAAATCTTCAGGTCAGGTTCAACTTTGTCCATCGTGGTTATTTTTAAATGTAAAGTCAAGTCAAAAGTCAAAAAGCCTTTACTGTCATTGGCATATGAAAAACATAAATCTGTTTTTGCAAACGTGTACAGGTTAAATGTTTATAATGTTTAGATACGCTCATATTTGTTAATGACTGAACATTATTAGCTTAAAAAAAGCACACAATTTATTTTACAAGTCTTTTTTGAGGTAAAATTGTAAAATGTTTTGAAAGATGGATTGAGGTGTTGGTGAAAATCTACCTGTGGTTTGCTTTAGTTTTCCCTAAACTCAGACTAACTGTCATTTCAAGTAAAACAGCCCCAAAACACATTCACTTTGTAAAAGGGACTAATCAAGCATCTCCTTGTATTTGTTTACAAGTGTGTTGATACAAGTGTCCTCTTAATAAGTGCCCTCTATTCACTCGCTGTTTATAAGTACAATAATTACCATCACTGAGGCCTTTCTCACTCTGAAAAAGGCAATATTGTTGTGATGTAGTTTATAAACGCACTGTATTTGAATTAAGTTCACATTGGCTGAAACTGAAGATTAATGAAGAGCCAACCTAGGAAATGTATCACCAGCTGCCACTGTTAGTTAACATCGACATGAGCTAATAGGTAACATGCTAGTGATGCTAACTCGGATCCGCAAAGCATTGTGACGTTGGCGAAGGTATGCGCTCTACCAAGTGCCCGTTCCAGTTCACGCTGTTCCAGTTCATGCTGATTTCTGCACCGGGCCTCATCCCTCCAGCTCTGTCTTTCTGTTTTCATTCCCTGGATCATTCTCTTTGTGCCTCTGTGCCAGGCCTGCTACACTCTGCTTTCTTCACCTACACTCTGGATCTGTCTCCCTGCCCTCTTAGATGTTCTTTTATCCTCACATCCTCGCTCTCCCTCCAGCTCCGGGCGCCTCGACGTGGCTGCTTGCTTTATAAATAGCTTGGCCTAGATTACAGCAGCAGCATCGGTGTTGGCACCACCAGTTGGTATTGCTAGGCTGAATGAGGCATGCTGTCAGAGAGGATGGCACTGATGGGCCTGTTTGTACATAGAGATCCATGAAGATTAATGCAGTATCCCAGCTCCAGGGTTTTACACACAAGATTTGTTTTGTCTGTGTCTGTGCATACATGTGGACGTTGGATAGTATAGCACAAATACAGGTTCTGCATGTCATTTTTACACATTTAATTCATTATTGAAGGCTGAAGACTTTCCATCTTCTCATTATATCCGGCACTATGTCTTTATCATTTGGCTTACATTCATTCTGTTTTCAACTGTGTCTAATTGAAAATGTCATGATCTAATTTATCTAATTTCTTGCTCCTCTTTCTGCAGTTGTAAAATCAGACGGTGATATCTAATCAGTTTGTATTTCAGGAAGGAACTGGGTAGAGGACATCCGCTTACAAAAATGTCCAATCTATTAGAAATATCTACATCTTTGTTGTTCATGTGAGAACACTCACAAACAACAAACGAGTGTAAGAAGATGACTGTGGAACAATGTTTTACATCATCACATTTCCCCGCTCTGCTCTGTACATCCACTGCAGTGTTTTCTCTCGTCACAGAACAGTGTCCAAATTCTTCTGATCTCTTTTCTCTTGGCTGATAAGTCAGATGGATTGCTGTGGATGATGAAGCACTTTTCTTATTCTCTGGCCTCATTATGTAGCTTTGCTCCTCCCTCTCCTTCTCCTCCTCTGCCTCCTCCTCATTCACAATTCTCTGTTGAATCTAGCAGTCAACTTCCCTCAAAATAATGGAAAACATCAAGCATTTTCATAAATGAGGGGAGAATCTAACAATATTGACAAGCTGAATGTGTCTTTATGCACAAACACAAATGGAAAAAAAAGCACTTTCAGAGACTGAAACTTTGGTCAGACGGAGGTTATCTTTAGTTGACGTTTCATTCATTTATGACCATGCAGAAATAAAAGAATATGCATTAAAGATGAATCATCAGTCGAGCACACAAGCAGTGCAGTGTTGACTGTGCACAATAGAGCTGGAAGGCTGAAACGGTGAGTCTCCAACTCACTGATGAACACAATTTGTATTCAGAAGAGAAGGAGCAGGAGGTGGAATCAGGGCAGTGGATTGCCATGGTGCACACACTAATATATGATGTGGAATCAGAAGCAGAGTGTGCACTTCTCAGCCATTTTAATAAGTTGAGAAATAATATGAATACATTATAAACCCATATGTAAGATAGAACGCATTAGACCAGTTATGATTAGAACTAAATCTAGATTTTGTTTATTTTTTATGAATTGATTTTTAGCATATGGCAGTACACCTGTGTACAATCACATACTTAAACCAATATCCATATAGTCTGTATATACACACATACAAATTAATGTATATACACCCTTTGATGATATTATAAATATAGACAGATAGATAGATAGATAGATAGATAGATAGATAGATAGATAGATAGATAGATAGATAGATAGATAGATAGATAGATAGATAGATAGATAGATAGATAGATAGATAGAAAGATAGATACCAGCAATCACCCATGTTCATTCTTCAGTTACATGCATGAGTTTAATAGTGAGTGTGTTTAATATAAGTGGCAGCAAACAAGAGAGAAGTTACTATTCTAGGACCATTATGATGTTTGAAATAGAAACTGACATCATCAGGCTGACGCTTGAAGCTTCTGACTCCTCCTGAGGGACAATCGGGCTCTCTACAGCTTTTCTGGAGGTTCTGGAGGTCCTGCCCATTTCCAGCTAAAATGAAAAAGCATAACATGCACACACACACACACACACACACACACACACACACACACACACACGTGCGTGCACGCACGCACACAGTATACAGAGTATTTCACCCTGCCCCGTGGTTGACAACATATTTATATTCATGAATGCTAATAGACTTATGAGGATATACATGCTTTTTGGAGGTGAAGGAGAACATGATGGTGGATGGATGAGACATGAGAGTAGTCTTACTTCTTTTAGAGAGAAAGAATCACATGTGAATAATACAGCCTATGTCAGCCTGGTAAAATATGCCGCTCAATGTTATACCTGCATTATTTGGTTTATTTATACTATAGCATTCTTGAGTCAGTTGTCATCGAAGTCTGTATTGTAGAACATATGATTCATAAAGTCTCAGTTGGACAAATAGCTCATGAACAAGCTGTAAACAAAGTCTAGCTCATGGCAGCTGCTACGATTTCTCTGGTGGACAGAACTACAGAACAATAAGTTTCTATTTGCAAAATTCAAACAATAATCATAATAATCTCCATTTTAACAGCAAAAAGTAATCCCCCAAGCCCTGCTTTCTACAGTCCTGCCATTTGTCCAGAAATACACCTCACGGTTCTTTGGTGTCTTGGATCATCTGCTGCTGCATTTTGTGTTTACGGACTTGACGACTGGACCAAGATGGTGGCCAAAGTTCCTGCGTCACAGCAGCTAATCCATCGTCTACTCTTTATAATATCCAGGTGAAAACAAGACAAGTCTGGAGTTTTACTGTGAGGCAGGAGCAGACTTTAACATCGAGACCAGGGGTCATCAACTCTTCGCATTCAGCTCTTTGGTCCCTTTGCTATGGCTCCTTGAGCCTTGGTCCCACTACAGGGTTACTGCAGATGAGATATTTTAATTTTGCGGACTTGTTGAGATTGACAATCCTCACTACAAATCAGTAGACGTGTGGAGGAACGATGCTTCATGCTCCCTAACACAGACAGTGGCATTTAGGCTGTTCAATTATTCACAATCACAATACACAACAACTGAATGACATTGAAGCTACACCGCTCACACTCATGGTTATAAAAACTCCGAAATGTCTCATACATACGACCATTTAATGTTATTAAATGCCAACCCCTCTGCTACACATAAAGCACATACAGCTGCTAGCTGCTAGCTGCTAGCTAGTCATTCTCAGGCTAGTTTAATATGAGATGAAAATACAGCTCATCACCACAAAGAGCTCAAAGATCTGCCTCACTTCCCTTATAAATGATTTAAATGCTTCAGGAAGTTTCAGGAAGATGAGTCTGAATAGAGGGACAAGGCTAAATGCTACATGCTAACCTCTGCAGAAAGCAAAAAAGCCTCCAACATCAACAGCTTTTAAAGTCTGGTGTTGAAGATTGAGATGAAAGACTCATTTTGATCTAAATACACTATCAATTTTAGGGACAATGGTTCAAACAGAAAAAAATAAATAGTGATGAATCAACTGTTTCACCCTTTTTAATGACAAGTCCACTAGTCTGAAGTCGAATTTTCATGTAGTTATTGATTGCCGGTAACATCTCAAGTTCAGTGTACAGTATGTTTCCAGTTAGGAGTATTTTTATTCTTTCAAAATGGCTGTGACACATTTTACTCCTGCAACGACGTCAACACACACAAACATGCACGCACACACGCTCACGCACACACACGGACAAAAAGGGGGAAAAAAAGCGGAATAAACCGGATAGCTTCTGCAGTGCAGCCTGCACGGCTTGTCAAGCACTGTAGTGGCATAAAACACAACGAACGTGAGGATGGTGATGACGTAAATGGGGAGCAGGAGGGAGAGAGACGGAGAAGGAGAGAGAGAGAAAGAGAGAAGGGAGGGGGTTATTCATGCGTCTGCTGCAGCATCACTCTCAGCAGAGTGTCAGTGCAGTGTGGATCCAGCGGCAGCTCCTCTCTTAGCTCACTAAACCAACCAGGCCACCGGATCTGACCACGCGTTCTGGAGGAACGGCCACATTGACGCATGTGTGCGACCCAAAGACAGGAGGGGAAATACTTTTTCAGTTAATTTTGTTAATTTTCTGAACTGGGTGAGGGAATGCCATCGATAAATATGAAACTGGAGATGGTGACCATCATTGCCTGTGAAGTAGACACCGAGGTTTTCACGTCGGACAAAATGCAGGTACATTTGACTTTGGATTCCCATGTTGCAGTGCACCATGTTGTCTGTGCAGCGTTTGCTCTGGACCTGGTTGACTCTATGTT
>OMNM01064818.1:0-18596 GCA_900302745.1 Parablennius parvicornis | reverse complement strand
CTCATCTGCACAGTGCATTTCTGGTTATCTGTTTTGAGTCGTCACTAAAGAGATGGAACCAAACTGAACTATTGTGCAGTTTAGGAGTCTGATGATAAGTTGGATCACCTATGACTGGGTTCAAAGTTTCTACATACTTTTGTTATTGTTGAGCAGCTAGTATAAGTAAGAAGAAGTCTCCTGATGGGGATTCTTAAATAGACAATTGTATTTTTTCTTGACCTGCAATAATGATTACATTTGTTCCCCGAAGGATGCGACATGAATCAGAATCAAAAAATACATTATGGGGGAAATTCTTGTGACATAGCTCCGCACAGACTGCAGAGAATAGAAGTTCAATTAATCATTACAGCAGAATAAAGTTACATAAGTAACGTTAATATGTACAGGGCTAAGCTCAGCGGTTATTGGTCTAAACATAGCAGAAATGAGGAAACAGGAAAACAAGCACAATTTACAAGAAGGAGTTAAAAGAGTCTTACTGCCACAAGAAAGAAGGATCTCCTGTTGTGCTCTGTTGTGCCTTTTGATGGAGTCACAGATTGTAGAATTTTTAGGTGTTGCGCAATTACTAGCTGCATTTAGAAAATAAATTGTATACACCCTACTTATCATATGCCCCAGAGAAATTTTATATATACATGGAACTGTCAACTGTTGCATCGTTGAGTCCTTGTTGGCGTTCTTATATTATCTATCCAGGTTCAGTCTTCATCTAGTCTGATCACATGGTTGTGTTCCTAAATGTCCCTTTCCTTTCAGACAGCTTTTTTTCAGGCCACCTACCACAGACATGTCCAAAGAAAAAGGGTCTCTGTACAATCAAAAGAGAATACAGAGTAATGACCTTTGAATTGCACAGAGAAGACCACTAATCCTCAGATTCGACTCGAACAGAGAGATGGAGAGAGCAGATTAAAGTAGAGCACGTGAGGCACCGTCTGTCTGCTCTTGTTTTTATTAACACTCAACAAGATCTGAGCCAGCCCGTCGAAGGCTCATGTTTTCATTAATGTACCCAAATCTGAATCTCAGAAACAGTAATCCTTTCTCTTAAGTTGTTCTATCTAGTTTGCTGCTATTTAAAGGTGCTTCATGAAAAGATTAGGCATTAATATTGGTGTTTGAATGGACCAGATGAAGAAAATGGCTGAGTTCTAGATTTTTAATGGGTGGAGATGTTTTGTGAATAGCCGTTGTGTTTTGGAACCTTTGTTTTGACACAGTTGCGAAAGCTTTCCCACACCTTGGCGTCAGGTCGTTTCCGTAATGATGGCAAAGCCGGTTTGCGCAAAAGGCTCCAGCTCCAAAGTGTAAACAAAAGGAGCACTATTGCATTGTGGTTTAGACTCTGACCGTTCACAGTATCTCTACGATCTTCATGACACAATGTTTTTCTGGAAAATCCACCAGCATCATCAGGTGATTACACAGGACACTTGGTGAAGGTCATAGCATATTAGCAGGCACAGACTGTATTACACAGCAAATCTTGATGCACGTGATGTTTCGATAGATAATTATATCTTACACACATCGTCGGGTCTGCATTCAGGATTCAGTTGTGAACTCTCTGTTTTCCGGCTGGTCTACAGCCCCCACCCTCGCCTGTGCTCAAGAACGTATACATATATAACAAATACAAGCAGCTGAAAGAGTTTTCTCTGCAGGGTGGTGGTCCTCATTCTTCATGATATTATGAGGAGTTCAACCATCGGAAGACACTTTGAGTGGAGCTGCTGCTCCTCTGCACAAATGAGCAATTTAAGGTAGTTTATCCGATAAGAACAGCACTGGTGATCTCCCATCAGCTTCTCCAGACAGACATCACAACCACGCATGGACTAACTGGCAAGGAAGGTGCCCGGATGGATGGATGGATACATACATGTCATTTATTTGTCTGTTTATCTATTAATCTGCCCACTCGCCAGGTTAATTGCCGCCAATTTATTTGCTCTCTTAAATCCACATAAATAATAAATGGGCAGAGCCATCTGCTCTCTCTCATAATAACTGCCTCTCTGGCTTCAGTTTGTTTTAATTCTGAAGCCCTTCACACATGAAGGCAAAATATTGTTTGCACATTGTGGCAGTTTCACACCTTCACATAGATGAAACTGTCATAAAAAAAAACACTGTGCAGTTAAACTTGGACAGCTAACATTGGCTTGTGCTGTTCACACAGAGAGAAGGCTGTAGTAACAGTCATACACTCCCACCACAACAGTGAGTGAGTCAGCAGACTCTCATATAAACATGTCTGTCAGCAAACACAAAAACACTCTTCTCTGAGGATGCTGGGTGAAGTTTCCATCCACCATAGTCACCTTCCATTCGTCCTCCCGGCAATTTGTCACTCAGTGTGTCACATGTTCTCCGGCATCATTGCCACAAAAATGCTGCTGCTTATGAGTAAGGAAGAAGAGGTTTGATGAGTAAACAGCTATTTCCAGTCGTTCAGAATCAAAGTGTTTCTGCTGTGGCCTGTGGTGTTTTCAGTCTTTTCACAGTCTTTTTAGTTATATTACATTATATGAAAGGCTATTATTGCATCTATTGTGAGCATCTATCCCTCAAAAAAAGCAAACAAAACATTGAATAGTTTCATAGATTTATACAAATATTTGTCCGCCTTGATATATTACTTTTGATGTTTTGGGAAATCATTATATTTCTTTTAAAACAATAACAATATCAGCTTTCTATCACGTAACATAGTGTTGGGAACTGAAGAGATGGACTAAAGCTCTGTTAGACCAGTACATTCATAATGACCGCTTTAGTTTGGAAGATTATGGTGACATGCCTGATTGACAACTATCTGCTGCTTGAGCCATTTTTCGGTAGCAGTGGTTTTGAGACCTAAGAGACTGTCAGGCATATTTCGATGTGATGGTTATATGCTCCGTGACTGACATTAAACTTCAGTGTGAGGCAGAAAGACACACACTGCATGTCCACGCTGATGGTATCATGTTCTGTGCTGTTTGGAAACCGGAGCTGCCTCTCGGTATGGCGGAGCGAACCTGGGCCTGATCACCAGGCTCAGGTGTGCCTGCTCCTGCCCTCACTCTGTTCGGGGCTCTCTGCAGCTGGAGTTGGCCACTTCACATTTTCTTGTAACCTAAGAGCAGGCCTGAGGCTCGGGTGTCAGATAAAGGTTAGTGCTGCGTCCGTTAGGGTGACGTGGAACAAAGGGCGGTCTCCTTGTGTGGGGTGTCTGGTTGCCAAGTGTCAAGATGACACCACTATGAAATGATCAGACTCCAAATGAAGAAAAAGGCCACGCAATGGAATGTAATGGCCTTCAGTCTGCTCACTATGAAGGACGAGAGGACCAGTCACACCAGGATCCGCCTTGTTCGGCAACTTTTATGACCAAAGATATTACTGCTGACATTCTAACAAGTTCATCTGGCTTTGCAAAGTATGTTCAACAACACAAACACAACTCTGAAACTTTTTTTTTTTCCCCTGGGGTGGAGGGATACTTAATTGATCTCTGTTGTGGAAACATTTAACCCATGCTATTTGTAGGAGCGGTGGGCTGCCGCCGTTGTGGCGCCTGTGGAGCTGCTGGATCGAGGTCCCACATTGGTGACTTGTTCATTGTGGTATTCAAACCTGTGAACCTCAGATCAAAAGGATTTTACAAAAACAGTTACTGAACAGTCACCATGGGGAGGGCATTGTCTACCAGCCTTGCTTTGAAGTCCCTCACCATGTCCGTAAACTTGTTCACGGTCTCTCCGAGCTGGATTGGAAAATGTCCCAGTCGACTTCACTCTGGTTGGTTGTTCCCACGCCTGACCAGCATTGTCACAACTCCTTCCTTTGTCATCCGTAGTTTGTATTTTGCCACCGGAAAAATGAAGGCGTGGTCTAACTTGCCAATTGGCAGCGGGTGGATTGCCTTGTAGCCATCTCTTAATGGAGTCTAACCGTGATCAAGTGTATGGTGAAGCATGTGACCTGTTGATAAAAGTTACCTTGAGAAAGACATCACCAGCCATAATCAGGGCAGCGTCCAGCTCGACACATCACGTAGCTGTCGGCACTAGCTGGTGGTGTGATACATGCCGCAGTCAAAATGACCTATGTGATCGCCCTGGGTAGATAAAAGGGACGACGCAGGTATAAAGGTGCTCCAGGCCCGAGGAGTTAGACAGTGTTTTATTGTTCCTGGGGTTGCACCATCTGTTGTAAGTCATAAAACTCCTCCACATTTGACCTTGCCATGTCCTTCAGTCCTGTCCTTTTGGAACACAGAAAATAGCTCCAGTAGTAGAATGGTGTGGTTTGGCACCAAAATATTGAGCCATGTTTCGGTAAAAAAAAAAAAAAAGACATTACGGGTCCCTCAAGTCCCGTTGGCATCTAATACAACCTCTGAGATTATCCAACTTGTCCAGCAACTGGGCGTTGGGGAATAGGAGGCAGGGCAGGGGTGGACGATGTTCTTGGGATCTAAGCCTGTTCCGAATCCCGCCTTGTCCTCCTTGACGCTTTCTTCTATTCAGGCCATTGTTATCCCCTTTAGCACTGCCTCAGATGTCAGCCGGCCACATTTGAACATCAAAAAAAGGGTCAAAAAGTTTGCGACTATTTCCTTTATGTCTATTGGTGTACTGCGATCATAAGTCAGCTTATACTGTGCCAGCTGAAATACAATAAATAAGACAGGGCCTTAGTAGAGCAGATCGGACAGTGTCTGGACACAGGCACGCCAAGTCTTTTGCAGATATTTCATCTTATGTAGCAGTTTCAGTTGACACAGTCAATTTCGCATGTCTGCGTGCGTGAGCGAGCGTGTATTGAATAGTTGAATCCAGTACAGTTTCAAGTTATTCTTCATTGTAGATGACATTATGGTCTATAGCTACTATATTTATACACACACACACACACACAAAGATGTATACAAAATAATTACAAAATAAAATTTTACTTCAGGGGCCACATACAATCCAGTTTCATCTTGAGTGGGCTGTACAAGTAGAATATTGCCATATTAACCTTTCAATTTAGACTTGAATTGAACTAGTTTTATTTGTGTTGGTGCACAGTGTACATGATGAAATTGTCTATATTTCTGCAAGATCAGTATAACCTACAATCTGGACATAAAGTCAGTGGGAAAACTATACTCCTACAAATCCTATATAACCACTTCCCTTGGTAGTTTGTGGGGCTGGATTGGAGCCTTTAACAGGCCTGTTTTGGGCCACAGACCCTATGTTTGAAACCCTGGTGTAAAGTGACAGTGAAACTGAGGAGTCACAGTGTAGCATAGTGCGGCTGCCCGCTCATTAGGGTGTGTTAACAGTTAAAACCTCTCCGTACACAATTTGTCTGCTCAGTATAGGGTATCTGCTCCTATCGGGTCCCCTCGTCCGAGGTACCGTAGACATTTTGGCTTTGAGCAAACCTTCCACTATTTTTCTGCCTTCCAAATGACGGCTGGAAGGCTCGCTGCTTAAATATGTGCTTCATGTACAGTGATGACAGATTAGCTGGGAAATATGTGCAGGATAGTTCTGAACTTATATTCATTTCTGAAACCTCAGAGGATTCTCATGAAATCTCTCAGTTAAAGTTATATATGATACTGAACTAAATATGTGGACATATACTAGAAATATGAAACAAATAAAATATTAGAAATATGTAATATTTTATTTTACAGGTTATATTTTCTCCAGAAAATTCTGAAATCTCATCCGCAGACGATTTGTCCGCAGAGGGTGCTGTTGATGGACGAGTTGTCTGGGGTTACAGTTTTGTGGACAAGTTGTCCTAGAATCCTACATGCTTTTGTCTAAATTAAGGTGATTTTGTGGTTTCTTTTTTTCAAAATCATCTAGCCAGTAGCACTCATCATAAATACATTGAAAAATTTACAGCAAATCCATGTGATCAGTGTCGGTGATGGCAGCAAACGGCACTTTGGCTGATCGGTATCGGTGAGCGGCAGCATAAAACCTGATCGGAGCATCCCTAGTTAGAATATGAAACAAGATCAATCAATCAGAAATTTCTGGCTATTATGTTTGAATCAGGGTGACGGCGACTGTGTGCCTCAGAAACCAGCTTTTTTTTTTTTTAATACAACTACATTACCCAGGATTCCCTGGGAGCGCAGGCTTGGGCCTACAAACAACAGAAACAGTTTACGACAGCCATACGTCACACTGTGGTGACGCACAGTGTTGTGCTAGTTATTAAACAATGGCAACTCGTTAGTTACTAGTGTTACGTCCACTTCTATGTGGGGAAAGGGAAGGGACGCAACATGACAACCAAAAGCAGCCGAGTCAAAGTTGAGTGACAAAAGTTGAATTTTATTATATATTTTAAACTAACAAAACAGTTGTGGAGGAGGTTGGGACCGGAGTTTTGCCAAACAAAAGAATAAGTACAATAAAACCAGGCCTTACTAGTGCTCATCTGTCACAAACAACATTCAACCAAAAGCCTGCCTTACTCATGTAAAAAACAATGGATAAATCAAAAATAAATACAGTGGTGGCACCAACCCATTAACCTGGTGTATTTAACAGATGAATACTACATGTAGGAGAAATGTACAGGGTACCCCAAACTTACCTAATCCCCACCTCACAACACAAACCTACAAATTGACAGAAGAAACTCAGCGCTCCACACACACAGCAGACCAGGGCCAAATGAGGACGAGTCTCCAGCCCCTGCAGGAGCCGTCCTTTTATAAGGAATGTTGCTGGCCGTGATTGGCCAAATCGGAAGCCACAAAACAGGAGCAGGCAATTGGGCTGATCACCTGAGAGCTGACAGAGGAGGAGGGAGAGAAAAGCCCAGGTGGGAAAATCTGCTGTTATGTAATAAAGCGAAATGCATTAAAGTGTTCTTAAATGTTTTTGCTCAATAGATAAATGTGTACTTATCATTTTAAACTACAAAAAGTGCCTTCTAGCAAGGACCTCAATGAATGTTTGAGTTTTAGTCTTCAAACCAGTGGTTGTAAGATAGTAACAGAAGAAGTCTCTCAAAGCTCTGGTTAGACAGAATGTTCCTCTCAGGAGACAGCCCCAGACTGACCAGACTGAAAACGCTCTCAACTGGTGCACTGGACGGAGTAGCTACATTTCTCTTCAGAGAAATTCCTCTGACTGTGGGAAACAGTTCGAGAATCTCCATCCCTGCTTCTGCTGTTCTCAAGTGGGTCATTACTTCAGATTTTGCAGTGCTGAAGTTTTCAGTCAGCCTCCTCAAAACAGAAAAAGTCCTACACATGGCCGGAGTTTGAGTCTGGTGTTGTCGGAGACGTCGGCGGCGTCTTGGCTGCTTTCTACACAGGGCCAGGATGAGGGACGAAGTCTGCCAGCGCTCCCTTGACCATCTCTTTCTTCCTCTGGTCTCTCAACCAGCAATTTGAACATGGGAAGTATGACCAGTGTTGTGTTGTTGCTTTCCAAGACCGATGCAAGTCTTGTTTTGATTGCCTGCAAAAAAAAAACAAAAAAACAACAAAGCATGTGACATTGATATTACAAAAAGTGAAAGATCTATGAAGTCTGTACAACACGATGTAATTTCTGACCTGGAGGTATAAGTTTAGAGTAATTTAAACAACACAGAAATAGACAGATTGAGAACATATGTGCAACTGATTGGACAAAACTAAAACTTTATATCGCAAAAAAGCTGAATTGAATTGAAATCAACTTTATTTATATAGGTCCAAACACCACACGGTCATTTCTTGGTGCTTTTAATTGAGAGAAACCCAACAAATCAATCAGCTATAATAGTGATCTTTACATAAAAAAACTTCTCTTGGATAAACATTTATACCCCAATGGTTGTAATAAATAAAAAAAGAGTGCTCACCATTGATTGAAGAGCGAAAACCAAATGATGCAAAGGTGATCGTGGATGTTTCTTATGGCATCAGGTGAGCCAGTTGTAATAATCAGACCCTCTTTCATCAATAGGTTCCATAGTACCAGTTCTCTTCTCCTTGTATGATAGCAACTGTTAGAGGCTTCAGGGTGACACAGTATTCCTTCAGAAACTGAAGCTCCATCTCACTAATACAGTTCAACCCCAAATGATCAGAGATGGTACTCAAGTAGCGATGGCCAAGTTTGAACGAGTCGTTCAATGGGTCATTCTCGCTACAGTTGTACAGCTGTAGAGAGGAAGAAAAAAATGTCACTGTCGTGCTGCTGCTACTTTAACTGAACCTACATGAATATATCACTTTCCCCACTTTAGTCACCCTGTGAGAAAATCAGCCAGGCAGCTGTTAGCGTATTTAGCAGCTATTAGCGTGAGTAGCCACACTGCTCTGCTAACGCTGCTCTGCTAGCGCATGTAGCCACGCTGCAAGTGCAAATAGTTGCTGCCGGCTCTGTAAGCTCATATGAGGCGTTGAGTACGCATGCCCGATTCAGCTTGAAACTCGAAAGAGTCACTCACTCCTCTGAATCGTCAGTACGTAGCAGTCATTCAGTAAGCTGCTCCGCCCACCTGGTGTAGCCCTGCCCCTCCTTTACCTGAAAGTCTGCTGCTGCTCTGCGCTCAGAAAGTCTTTGATTGACGGTGGATGAAACACAAATTGCTTGTTTCGCAAAACTTGTAGAAATAAATACATGAATTAATACATGACCTAACACATTATAAATAATGTTAAAATATGACTTTAGCTTGTTTTGTGTCACGTTTAATGCTGTCCCCTGTAATGAGTTCCGCCCTTTGAATGTCACATTATTTATTAATACTAGTAAAAACTATTTTTGAAATTTGTATGAAGAAAGTCAGAATTTTATAGGACAAATACAAACTTTAAAATCACACACACACACACACACATACACACACACACACACACACACACACACACACACACACACACACATAGATAGATAGATAGATAGATAGATAGATAGATAGATAGATAGATAGATAGATAGATAGATAGATAGATAGATAGATAGATATCTATACCTGTTATTTACTTTATGTTTAATGACTCATTTAACTTAGTTCCTGGTTCAAATAAACCTAAAAAAACAACACAAATAATGTAAAATAAAGAGGACAGTACAACTAAAAACTAGTGTATACTTAATGTTTATTTCCTCATAAGTGTTTCATCATCTTCCTGTTGATACATGACGCTCCTGGTGCACTACTGATTCAAATGGCTCAGATACCCGGTTCGCTTGGATGAACGACTCAAAAACCCTTGAACCAGTTAAAGGAGTCGGGTTTGCCATGACTGACCATAACTGACTTGGCAAGTCAGTTATGGGTATTTCGATCATTCTTGCCACACCCTCATAGAATGAATTTCACCTTTTGGAACATGGCACAAGCAGCTTTTTGCGAACTGAATCGTCGACTATATCTGGAGCCAGCAGACCTGCTGGCCTGACTCCACAGCGCTGTGCCCTTGGCAGTCGAACTTCTGTACATTCCTTTAGTCTCGGGAGTTGAAAGCAGCCACTTGTCCAAATCAGAGCATGAAATTAGGTTAATTGTGTGAGAGGCACGCCTCTGGTGTGACGGTAAAACAATTGCTTCCGCTGTGGCAGTGTAAAGCACATCTGCAGCATCTGTGAAGATAACTTCATCTTCTTCATCATCATCATTGTCAGAGAGTGATTCCGGCAGATAGATTTGGAAGGCTTTTGCAAAGTGAGAACCGTTATTAGAAATAGTAGCTGTAACTTTACAATCCATTCAATGAATGTGGTTGATCTCAGGAGCGATGACATCATACGTGTGCCGACCCGTGATCCTTTTGCAGGCCAATGCAGGTTTCAGTGTTGTCTATCTGTTGAGCTGTCACTCCAAGGAAGCTTCTATCGTGGAAAGACCAAATGTCTGCAGCGGTTGCAATGTAGTCCAGCCCCTCAAATGTTGTCTTAAGCTCACTTTCCATTTTTTGAATATTCATTATCCAATCAGTTGAGAAGTGCTGCCAGTTTGGTAGAGGGGAGGTATACCGACTTGTCCTCCGTCAATGACAGGGAAACTCAAGCAACCAGCAGCACATACTTACACCCAGTGACCAGGTAGAATCTGCATTACGACACCCACAAAACACAGGCTGACCTGCGACATTTGAGCAGTGAATGTTCCGCATAGAGTTTGTAAAACATCCTATTCTGAGTATCTGTTCTGTATTTGAGCATATCAGCTGACAACTCTGCTGTATTTCAAACATAATGCAGGCATGACAGCAGTGAAATGTTGGCTGCGTTCTACTGTCTCATTCCTGGTTTGACCGCAATGCACTCGTCCCACGATGGTAAAAAACAAAAAAAAACAAAACAAAAACAAAGATGCTCTCAGCATTTGAGAATTTCTCTTAATTATTCCAGCATCTATTTTTAGTGTGACACTTTCCCTGACTCACCCCATGGCTCTGTGGCCTACTTTGTTGGTTTTCACCCAAATCCTATCGAAGCAGTCTGGATTATCATGTACTAAGGCAATGCACGTGTTGCAGAGAAATCAGATTGACTTGCCAAAGGGAAAAAAAAAAAAATACAGAATAGCCCTTCTTTACATCCCAATTAGACTGGGTTAAGCTCTTCATTTTAATCCAAAATGCCAAATGGTGTGATTCAACATGGAACTGAACAAGCCTGTGGATTACACTCCTGGGCTGAGTCTGATTGAAATACTGACCTGGATTAAATGAGATCACAACACAATGTGGCTCACTGAATTTGAATGTGTCGTCATGGACAGGAACATATTCTTAGATAAGGTGCTGCAGATCACTTCAGCTCTGATAAAAAGGGGATTTTATTTTCTCTCTTTCATAAAAAATAATACATCATGTACATAAAAAACTGAAATTACAGGACAAATAATCTTTCAATTAAAAAAGAAGAAATAACAACTATAAATGTTTCACTTTGTTTCAGTGCAAAGAGTACATTTATATGATGAAATGCATACATTTAATTAAAAATTTTTAACATAAAAAGTGCAATTACAATAGTGAGCCATTTTAGCAATACTCCTATTATTCAATGAAATTTAATCAAAACCCAGGCCATGTGTGTTTAAATACTGTAAGTTCACCCTCATAATGTGACATAAAGCCACATAGATAGTATGATAGCAGCTTTCACTGCTGATCACAGACTTATTAGTGTCATGTCCATCACTCTGACTAAAACTCTTTTATACTCCCAGTAACTCTGTAACCTGAGCTTTGCAATCGGTTCAGAAACACACAGTAATATTAAAGAATTGACCATCTTTTTCTTGAAAAAAGAAAAAAAAACTCACCAATTACATTCATAACATTGTTGTAATGGGACATTCAAGCATTAAAAATGTTCATTTCTGTTCATAATACCTAAACTGAGATGATTTTTTGAAAGTTTTCTATGTGATTTGTGAATTTCATCACGACTGCTCAAACAAGTGAGCAACGTGACTCCTCCACTTTCCAACCAGTAAACAGCTGAACTTTAAACCTCATTGAACTTTGTGAGCCGCACAATGAGCTGTCAGCTATCACGTCACAATATATGCTTTGAAGAGAATATCTTCAGAATCTAGTGTTTCGTGTGTGCTTCTGTCATTTATTAGGGTTCGAGCCCGAGCAGAGCTGGCCGAGACCCTTTTGGAATGCAAGAGATTATTATTACTATTATTATACTTTCCTCTACTGAGCAAATTGCTGCATTTTTGACAGACTAAACGTACTCAACCTTAAACCATTAACCTTAAATGTGGTGTTGTGATTGTAAAATACGCTGACAATGACTCCTTGTGAAAATTGTGACTTTTCATCAAAGTTCACGTTCATGGTGGCCCTCTGAACTTTGATGTGTCTGGTTTAACAGACACATAGGCCCTGCAGTGAGCCGCAGGCCCACGCTGGTTACCCACTGAGAAATATGACACAGCTTCATCTACATAGCAACTGCGACTTGAGGTTTTGATGAGGGGAGGGGGAGTGGGGAATCTCTGCTGACAGTGTATCAGAAATTTGACATTTTTTGTACTTTAATGTAATATTGTTGACACACATTTCCATTGCACTGTAAATTCCACGTGTATTCCATCAGCATGCACCATGTTCCACTGTGTGTGAGTGTGCGAGGACCCGTCCAACGCTGCTTACCGCTTTAATGTAGTTTTATTGCTTCAGACATAATGAATGTGTTTGCTTTTGGTTCACCTCCTGGTGAATGGCTGCCTGGAGGGTTAAGAACGTGTGTAGCAACATTCATTTAATCATGGCAGACTGTCAGTGAACCTTACACCAAAAAGAAACCTAATCTTTCCAAATCTAGCATAAAAGACTGAAGTCCTGATCATCTTCCACTGGCGCTTCCTTTTGGTTTTGGTATTTGAGCCAGTTGACGTGAAGTCGTCATCCCGAGTCTGTTGCCCTTCTGTTGCCATCAGTCTTGCTCGGTTCATGGTTTAATATGTAGAATTTTTCTCTGTCCTTAACAACACATTGTATTTGAGCTGAACTCAAAACTCCAGTTTGGCTTAAATCAATCCATCCATCCATCCATCCATCCATCCATCCATCCATCCATCCATCCATCCATCCATCCATCCATCCATCCATCCATCCATCCATCCATCCATCCATCCATCTTCTATAATACAGAATCTTCTAAAGATAAGAAAAAAATACGTATTTCAAGGTACTTTGACCTTAAAATAAGTGAAAAAATCGGCCAATAGAACAAGTATTATATTATATAATTGTCTTAGTAAGACTTCTTGAAATAAAACATGATAATTAGAATATTGAAATCTTAAATTTAGCAATTTAGAAAAACTGAATTTAAACTGTACTTTACCAGTATTTTAAAGCTTTCTGTATTGTAATGAGACACAAATGCTAAAAAAAAAAAAAAAGTATACTTTTTCACTCAAAAATTGATTTTTGATTTAATAATTTTCATCTCAAGGTCTTTTCAAGATTAATAATTTCAAGATTTTTTGACTTTACAAGATGTGTAAGATGCATTGTCTTAAAACAAGTACCTCTGTCTTGCTGAACTGTCATGTGTTAGGTACATTTATTTTAAATCAAGTGGTATGTGACATTTTGACTAAAAACAAGCCAAATACACTTGGTAAGATTTTGAGTTTTTGCAGTGCAAGGTCACGGGGCACTGCAGCCAATCCCAGCTCACTGTGGGCGAGGACAGGATAGACATGGATTGGTCTCCAGTCCTTCACAGGACAAACATTGAGACAGACAAATACCCACATTCACACCTGGGGGCAATTTAGTGTCACCAGTTACCCTCACATGCATGCTTTTGGACTGTGAGAGGAAATCGGAGTGCCGGAGAAAACAAACGGGGAGAAACATGCAAACGACATAGAAATGCCTCGGCAGTATTTGACCCCATGGCGGTGAAGCGAGAGAGCCAATCACTGTGTCACCATGCGTCATTTAAATAAAGAGTGAAATTCTAAAGAAACTATTATTATCCCCACACGGAGCTTCCTGCTTTTCTGTTACAAAAACATTAAGACTTCAGGTTTTTTGTCTTTTCAGGAAAGTTTGATTTTCATGTTGCTTTTTAATTACAGATGAGTTTTAAAACCTGCAGGTGCATCAGCTGCAACACACACACACACACACACACACACACACACACACACAAGGTGACTTCCTGGCTGTTATGGAAGGGTGAAAAGTTGAACAGTGAACCACACCAGTTTAAATCTGGTGTGCAAACTTCATGACCAAAACAGACCACTTTAGAACCTTTACAATTGTAGCTATAGCCGCAGTATGTCGTCATTCATTTAAGCCACTACAGAGGAGCTGTAGAGTCATTAGAGGAGCTGTAGAGTCACTAGAGGAGCTGTTGAGTCACTGGAAGAGCTGTAGAGCCACATTTTGCTGCAGGGTTGCTGTAATCTTCGGTCTTTTTATATATTTGGGTAAATCACGAGTTTCACCAGATGTACAGTAGTTGTCTACTTTTGCGATAATAAGAAATGGGAACATGATGTTCCCCGCCTCACCTGTTGCTTTGCAGACCTCCTCTCACTCACAGTGATTCAGGATGTTGTGTCTAAAATTAGACCGTGTCGTCATTTTCCTTCACTTTAGTCCTCAGATCACCTGCCTGCTGTCATACCACCATCATTAAACTCAATATAATCTAGAACTAGGGTTGGGAATCGAAAACTGGTTCCGACTTAGAACCGTTTCCAATTGATCAATTCCATCGGAATTGTACACCTCAAATGATATTGATTCTTCTTAACGATTCCCTAACTTACTCAGCTTTGGCTGGCGTCTGCTGGTAACAAGCTTGATACTCAGGGTAACTCTGTGTGTGGAGTTGAATGAAGGGGGAAGCAGGGAAAATATCCTCGGTTGATGAACTCAAGTCCTTTTATTCCTCTTCTAACAGAACTTATACGCAACGCAGCAGCAAGTTACATGTCAAAAAATAGAATCAGTAACTTACTCCAAGTACTAAAATAAAAAATAATGTACCAGACTTCTAGTTACTTTTGGATTACTTCACCAGCAAACATAAAAAATAAAGACAAGAAAGAATAGAAGTTCTATTCAGAAGCTCTATATAGAACTCAGTGCCATCGTTTGTTTGGCAGGACTGTTCATACTCCCAGGAGAAGCTGGCAAACTCGCAGCCCACGCCCCCTCACCTCAGGCCACGCCCCTCACAGCAGGCCACACGTCTGTGAAGCGGTGTTTTAACTTTTCAACTGCATCGCTTATTTCTCACCTCCAATGTTTTCAGAAATACTTTTCTCTCAACTGTTTGATTAATGAATAAGAAAGTTTTGGTCTGAGTCACCTTGTTGGTCCAGTTTTAACCGCAGGAGCTGACAGCTTTGAATGGCGTGTTCAAGTGCGCGTTTACACCTGTGTCATTTTGTTCAGCACGGCTCTACGCTGCCGAACTTCTTATGGAGAATGAAATGTCCTTCTCTCTCTCTCTCTCTCTCTCTCTCTCTCTCTCCCTCTCTCTCTCTCCCTCCCTCTTAGCCCGCAATGAGTAGCCTCATGTGTAGTTTGCACGAGGATTCGTGCACTCCCGCAACCATTTGGAGACGCACTTCTCAGCTGTCTGTGCTTGAAAAAAACTCAGTCCGGACGCATCTCTCTCGCTCTCTGATTTTCTATTGTAATCCTGCTCAGTAATCCAAGTTTTTATCTAATATACCTGTAATGAGATTACACCTTTTTTTATGTACTATAACAGATTACAGGTTAAAAAATGTTTTTATCCTAATTACGTACCACCAATACATGTAGTCCGTTACTCCCCAACCCTGTTTAGTATGTTCAAGTTGAATATGTTTCATGTTTGGAAAAAATGTAATTGTTCCTTTTGGTGCAGAAGACTACTTTTTTTGTCCCTCCAAAAAATACTCAGGAATCATTACGAGAATTGATAAGGAATTGGATTGAAAAGCAGAAATGATAATGGCATTGATATTGATAAAAAATCTTATCAATTCCCACCCCTATCCACAACACGCTGTCTCTCTCTCTTTCTCTCTGTGCTAGAGAGAGTGTGTATAACATGTCGACGCTCACAGCGTTGAGAGACGTGCAGGCCACATTTCAGCCATGTGTAACTCAACACCACTCTTCTTCCTCTACCTCCTCTCCCTCTCTTCCCTCATGGGTGTGAATCGGATAATAAACCTGGTCACTTTAAGACCTGTCTTGCCAAGGGGAGGGGGCGTTTTGCTTCAATATCTGCGCTCCGGGATACAAACGGAGTGAGATGTCACAAATCCCAAAATAAATAGTATTACGAGAGTTTCCTACCAAAAAATGTTATACATGAAATGGTCTTTCTTCAGTGGAGATGATGAAAAGTTTTTTTTGACAATATGAATTTATCAACACTCTCAGATAACCGAAAGGAAGACCTCTGCAAACAAATCACAGAGAAAGAGGTTTTGGAAACCATTAAGGTGCTTAAGGAGGGAAAAGTAGCTGGACCTGATGATTTTTGCCCAGAGTTCCATAAAAAATTAGGGGACATCATTGTAAACCTGTTAACTAATATCTATAAGGACTTCGAGAGGACTCAACTACCCACTCATTTCCATTTAGCTTATATTTCCCCCATTTTGAAAAATGGCAAAGCAGAACATTTCTGTAGTTCCTAAAGGCCTATTGATGTTATTCCACTAGGAAAAAAGTACCTGCTAAATTGCTTCCGAGGAGATAGGAACTGTTTTTCCCTTCTATTATCAAGGATGACCAAACAGGGTTTATTCGCGGCCGCCACTCACTTTCACTGTTAGAAGGTCATTGAATATTTAGTTGACACACCTATACAATACCTTAATAACCAATACATCGAAGACGATTGGTGAGAGGCATTACACATTGTACACTCAACCTTCACTTGAAATATCCTTGCAGCGATCCATTACAAGATACTACATAGGCTTCAATAAGCCTTTACTGCCTTCCATAAAATTGTCACGGATCGCGGTGAACCCAAACACAGACTCAGACTCTGATCAGATTATTCAGAGAGTTTATTGAGAAAACAGGCATTTATATCTGGAGAGGGTACTCCAAAGGCGAGCAGTCATTAAACAGGAAGAGGTAAAAACAAAACACAGAAATCCACAAGAAAACACAGAGGAAGGGCTAGGGTTACGAGACGAAACAATGACGATCAAGCACAGAGACGTGGGGGAAAGGGGCTTAACTAAACTGTGGAAGAGAAGATACAAGTGAGAAGCATTGAGGGAGGGTGAATAGGAAGAACAAGTGAAGGGAGACATAGACAGGAGACTATAAAATAAAACAGGACGAAACAACCGTGGAACAGACGCAGACTTGACGAAGACACAAGAGGATCCCGTACAAAAAAAGTTCCAAACCTACTCTTTCATTTTGTAACTTAGCTTGGGGCTAATTTTCACAACTTCTGGGACAGCAATACAATTACTTACTACTGGAATAATGACACTCAAGAATTGGGTGGGATCTTTGATATGATATAAAAAAAAAAACATCCAGGATTGTGCGGTCCTTAAGGGCAGTGAGAGCCTATCTCTTAAGATCTGGAATAACTTCCTGAAATATTTACTCACAGATCTCCATTGTACTCTGTTAAAATGTCGGAAGTAATTCAATTATGGATCCTTCTTGAAAGGATACCTGCCCCTCCTTCATGGTCAAATATGGAGGCATCATCCACTGAACCTGCTTCGTTGACAGCATTTGTCCACACTGAACTTAATTTTGCAGTTTCTCCCTATTGTTAAAATATATTAGTTATATCTTACTTTTAGAATCTGGAAACAAATTCAACATTTACAGACTTTTTACTTTTTAGCTCAAATTTCAGCTAATCCTGTTTTCCATCCCTCTCTTCTTGACAGTACATTTTCTCTGTGGTGCACCTCTGGTATTAAAGCGTTTAGTGATCTCTATATTGATAACATGTTTGCATCATTTCAGCAACTCTCAGAAAAGTATTACTGGCCATTTTTGTTAGATATCTGCAGATCCATAGTTTCACCCGCAGAGTTCCCACTTTCCTGCTCTGCCGGAGGCTTCGCTTATTGACTCCTTCTCATCCCCACCTCCTGCTACAAAGGGTATGATCTCACGTTTACATAATCTGATCCATTCACTGCGGCCATCTTCTCTCTGCATGGTCTGACCCAGTGCAAAATCTTGCATTGAATTCCCTTTACTCGAGTCAGGCTCTCAAAAAGTTACAATGATGTTGATCTTACATGTGACAGAGGTCATCAGGCTCCAGCTACTGATAGTCATATGTTTTGGTCGTGCCCTTCGTTACACTCCTATTGGTTGCAAATATTTGATTCCATTTCAGTTTGTACCATGACACAACTTGATCCAACAGCCCTCATGGCATTATTTGAGGTTGTGCCTCCAACTCTGTCACTCCCTAAATACAAGGCAGACTTCGTAGCATTTGTTACCTTGTGAGCTAGACGCCTAATTCTACTAAAGTGGAAGACTCCTGCTCCTCCCTTTCATTCTCTATGGATCAGGGAGGTTCTTTACTTTGTTAAGGTGGAGAAGATCAGGTGTACGTTAAATGGTTCTCTGGCTCAGTTCTTCAAACATGTGGAAGGATTGGTGTTTGCTGCTGTTCCAGACTGACTGATTTGAATGAAGGTCCACAACTTGTGTGGCACTCGTGTGTGCATGAGGTGGCTATGGAATGTTCTTAACTTTTACATTATTTTTCTATACTGCGTGCATTTTACATTTGACTTGATCAATATATGGTGACTCAGAGGTGGAGGTGGGGGGGGTGGTTCTTTGGGTGTTGTTGTTTGCTATTATATTTGGCACAACACTGATATTTGAAATGCCATTATTTGTAATAATTGGAAAGTAAAAACTCAATAAATAAACGTCAGCAAGAAAGAAAAAGCCAGAATGGTAAAAGATCAATCTTTGTTCCATGTAAGTTGAGAGTTTGAGGACCATCTTTGAATACATATACATATATATTATACTGTATATACATATAGATTGTGTTTGTACCCCGTTATTATTTTTTTTGTATACATCGAAGGACGTGTATTTTAGCATTCTTTAAGAT
>OMNM01064817.1:10992-23212 GCA_900302745.1 Parablennius parvicornis | reverse complement strand
CTGGTAGGTAGGTAGATAGGAAGTTAGGTTGATAGGTCAAGAAGTGGATAGCTGTGGTTAGTATATAAGTAAACAAAGTAAGCAGACAGTGAGGGGAAGGGGTGTGGTTCATGGCGAGGTAGGAATGATTTATGAGGGGTTAGGTTGGTGCTCAAGTTCAGGGGTATGTTGGGTAAATTGTTAGGAAGGTGTGCAGGTAGGTGGGTAGTTAGGTAAGTGAATGGGTCAGTTTAATAGGTAGGTAGGCAAGTCAGGTTGGTTGGTTGGTTGGTTGGTGGATGGGTGGGTGTAGTTAGTGGATAGCAATGGTGAAAGTGTAAGCAGGTCGGTGCTTGGGTGGAGGTGTATGTTGGGTAAATTGTTCGGTAGGTGCTAAATTATGTAGGTAGGTGGATGGTGCAGATGGTGCATAATAATTGCACAGTTAAGTGCAGTTATTCATAAATTCGCATCCAAAATGTAAGCAAAATACACTTTTTAATTTAAATGAGGTATATTATTTCTGGTGCTGGATGGATGGATGGATGGATGGATGGATGGATGGATGGATGGACGGACGGATGACCCTGAGCGAGCTTCGATCACTATGTTCAGACTTAACACCTTAACACCACCTCTTTGCTTATTTTATTTTATTTTAATTGCTTCTTTTTCTTGCTGACTTTATTGTGCAACATGTGTCTTTATCTCCCGTGTGCATCTGACAGGCAGGAGTGAGCACACAAGTCAGGGTCAATTTAATCCAATTTAGGCCCATTTGTTAGAGACTGACTGATTTATGAGCTTGTTAAATTCATACAATGTAGATTCATTGTATCCATGGACAATGAATGAAATCTCCAACAGCTTTAAGATGCAGCTTTTCAGGCTTCTGACACATTTTAAAGCGGGACTTTGCTGGTTTGACTGCCCCGTAAGAGTTAGATAACCATGTAAAAGAAAGATGTCACAGAGCGGATCCCGGTGATGGGTTGTGTGTGTGTGTGTGTGTGTGTGTGTGTGTGTGTGTGTGTATGTGTTGACCTCTTAAAGGCCAAAGGCATGGTCACCCTTGGAGACGGGGGAGGGAGGGGGTCATCGACAGGGCGTGGAGGGGTCAGTCCTGCGGTCAGGCAGTCTCTAAGAGATGCCCAGTGTGTGGCAGGTCTTTGTGTGGGATAGGTGAGATTCGGTTACCCTGGAGGTGTGAGCAGTTCATGCTTTCAAAGACGCTTCCACGTAATGGAGGGAATGACCCCATTGTGACTCGCTGTATAGGAGAGTGCAGAGAAAATGTGCTGCTGAGAAGTCTCTGCGGACTATGTCTGACTGACTGATGACCATCTGACTGATTTACATTTAGATTTGTGTAACGTTAGGAAAGATACTTCAGTCCATTCTTTACTTTCTTTTAAATTTCAGCGGTTCAGTGAACTCAGGGTTGACTCCAACAAAACCTTTTATCAATGCTATTGCTGCTAATACTTTAAAATAAAAGTTACTGTTTTAAAACTTTAGGTTACAAGTACTTGACTGTAAAGTTTCTGGTTAACCATTAGTAACTCTCTACAAGAAAACCCTCAAAGTTCTGGACCAGAAGCCCAATAGTTCAAATCATTGTATTATAATAAATAACCGTAAACTGCTGAGCTGGGAAGATGTAATCAAATACAAAAATATCTACCTGGTTTACAAAATTCTGCATAATACCGCTCCTCCTCCTTTGAACTCATTCATAATCCAACGTAACATCAGGAGTCAGTCCACGAGAAGCTCCACACGAGGTGACCTTCTCATTCCGTTTAAGAAAACCACATTCGGTCAACTATCATTTTCTGTTAGAGCAATACAAAACTGGAATTCTCTGCCCACCACGATCAAAGATATACAGATATACTCCACCTTTACGACACACTTTAAAACATGGTTTACTGACAACTATAACTGCACATTAATCTGTGATATGTATGTTCGATGTGACATGGTCATTGCTGTTGCCGCTCTATCTCTGCTGCCTGCCGCCATGTTATGTCTTTTATGTATTTTGAATGTGGCCTCTATGATTGTTCTCCTCTATGCTGTCTTCGTTGCATGCACTGCTTTGATATCTTTGTTCAAACTGTGCTTTCTCCAATTGTGTGTGACATGTTATGTCTGTATGCATCTCTCCCTTTTGCCTAGACTTGTTGTTATCACAAATTTAACGTAATTAATTGTGTTTTATTTTTTAATTTATCCACTTTAGGCTGCCAATTCACAACTTGCCAGGGACTACAGCTGGAAATTAGCCTCAAAGGCTAAAGCTGCACCTTTTATTGTAAAAGGGGACTTTCCATGAAATAATAAACTCATAAACTAAACTAAAGTAGTTTAATCCTAGGATTTATATTGCAACAACACATTGTCAGCAGGCTGAAACTAACCTGAGTGAATTCTGCCTCACGATCATCGGAAGAGCTCATATCAATTGATCGGAAAGCGAGGTCGCTATGAACGCTTGGTCGCTACAAGCCTGGATTTTTTTTTTTTTTTTTAATTTTATGACTTTAGAATCATTAAATAACTGAGAATCAGTTAGAGTTTATTAAACTTTTTCCCAATGAAATGTCACTTTCACTCTCTGGCTTTTATGTAATGTTACTGTCACTGAGGTCACTGTAATGACATTTCACTGCTGCTAATATTGCATTGCTACAGAGCGGCAATAAAGTTCTATTCTATTCTATAATGAAAAGCTCATGTTAGAAATGTTCAATACAATCATAGAGCTGAAGTGCTTGGACTAATATATGGAAAATTATAATAAAAGGATTATGAATTTCTCATAACAGATTGGGTCAACAATGTTATTTCCTCCTTTCACCCAAATCTTAATATTTTGATATGAAGGACAACTAACAAATTTCATATTTTCATCATTTCCTGAAACAGTAAAACTTGACAGTTTTCCCTTCATTGAACGTGCAAAAAAAAAAAAAAAAACTTGAAGATATTCAGTATCAAAGAAACAAGTAAAATGCATATTTCAGTCATTTTAACAAAATTTTCATCCAAAACTCACCAAAGAATCATCACATCCTGCCGCTTTCAATCAAGTCTCTAAAATTGATGAATCATTGTCTCACACTTAATCTGAGATTTCTTGAAATGCACATACCATTCAGACTTTGTCCACCTATGGAGTTTCAAATCTACAAATTTGATTGTACCAATTCCATCTCCTCAATTGTAAAAATGAAAAATGTTTCTTTATATCATATCTTAAACTTCTCAACAGATCATCAGAAATGTCCCACAATGGGTTGAAAAAACAAAGGTCTGTTTTCCCAACAAATGTTTCAAAGTTCTAATATAAGCAAGTAAAATCTTCTGGACCTAATGTACATGCTTCTTATCACCCCTCACAGTCACCATAACATCAGTTTGAGACCTCTTTCATGAAATCCACATTTTGAAATTCAGTGATAAACTTTTTTTTTTTAACCGCAACCGTCCGCCTCTTAGGATCGATTGAGAACGGTTGAATGATTCAGAGATTAAACCCGGAGCAGAACTCAGCTGCGATAAGATGCTCCTGCTCTCATGATAAGACCTTTGTCCATGTTTGCTCATCGGGAATTCATAGGTGGAGTAATCCCTCCCCTCGTAATTGTTTCATGGCAGTCGCCCTGCTGCCCGGTCACTCCCGAGTTTAGCATTCAGCTGCTACTAAAGATGTTAGTGTCCAGATGAATGTAGCGATGTGCGGGGCCACAAAGAGCACTAATCTGAACTGACCCTGGCGGATTGTTCGGGGAAGAAGCTGAGGAAGCTCCGGGACAGATTAAGGCCGCAGAAAGACAGAGATGATGCAAAGGGGGTAGAGATTAGTCGTGTACTCAGCGAGGATCGTTTCCCCCCAGGAGGACCACACACTGACAGTGTAACCATGTCTCCATTGTCTCTAAGCCACCATTGCTGTGGACTCATTGGCTATTGTATCCGAAATCCTCAAAAAAAAAATAAATAAATAAAACCTGGACCCCAGCCTTTTGATTGGCACTTGTCAGGGCTGATAGAGACAGTGACGTGTTGGGAAAGGCTTCGATAAAGGGGGCCTGAAAGGAAAATCCCCTCCCCATGAATAATAATTTGGCGAGGATTTTCCCTTTTTTTCGCCGCCCAGCTCCCATTCGGCCATTCTCTGGGCTGATTGAGGAGTGAAGGCTCTGGGTGGCATCAGTGAATAGCCTCCTGCACGCCGATTGTCTCGCTGATGCTCATCCCTTTCTCAAACACGCACAGAATGAGATACAAGTCCAACCTTCTTGCCTCTGCCCGGTGCGCTGGATGTTAAGGGGCAGGCGCTGTGTGTTGTCAGGGGGTTTTGTTTGTCTCTGGTGGCCTTTCCTCGAGATCAGCCAGGGGATTTGACTCGGCCGCTTGCAGCCAAATCCAGCTATCTGCTGTTTTCAGATGCTGCCATTGGCATGGCAACGTGCTCTGTGTGTTTTAGATGGGCTCTTGTTTCCAGCTTGAACTGACCAGTAATCACCGCTGTGCATTCATGGATTAGACCGTGTTTGGAGGTTAGGATAGGAGCGTTTCTAAAGGAGGAAACCAAATCCTGAATAATGTTGGCTGGAGCTTCGCCCAGGTTTAAAGGTTGTATGTATCAGAGACAGAACGGACTGATAGATTTCACTCAATTTGACCGCTGGGAAATCACAGTTATTAGAAATACTTCAAAAATGTTGATGCTCTTTAGTTCTGTCACTTGAACATCCAGGTGTGGACTTGAGATTGCACTTTGTACTTTTGCCACCAGGTATGTTTCGTAACTGAATGAAATCTGAAAAGACCAATCATCTCTGAGATTAATTCAGATTTCTTTGTTGCAATATTGCAATTTGTTCGATAACTTCCTCCACCAGTAAATCCATATTCACATGTAGTTCTTCGTGCTCTATTCAGTCACTTCATAGTGAACACGAGCAAACAAAAACAGAAGAGACACCACCAGCAGACTGTGCTCTTGTAAACTCGCTATGAGCCGCCGTTTTCAAGACGACGATTTTAAGTGAGAACGCTAAACTTTTGTTGCGTCTTTGGTGTTAGTTTATATTACAACGGTGCTTGGAGCCACTGAAAACACAACTTTTTGTAAACAGCTTCTAAGGTGAAACCCTTTGAAAATACTCCCATTCCATCTTTTTGTAGAGGGTGGAAATGCTGCTACTGGTAATACACACTTCGCTTGTAGGAAATAGTTGTTGTGCACGTTTGTGAGTATCATGACTCCCAGTCAAGGTTCTCGTAGTTGAAGATCACTGTAAGAACAATCCAACTTTTTCGTCTGTCCACTAGAATGTTCATGTTCTCCTGTTATAGCGTATTGTGCACATGAACTTAATTTTAAAAACAACCAAGGGCACCTACTAGTGGCCCAACTGGTCTAAGCAGACATTATTTTCGGATCAATTTCCAAAACAAAAATGCAAAAACGATGCGTTTTCACTTGTTACCTTGCATTGTTAAAGGGGCCTTAAGCACTCAAACCCCTCATTTAACTGCTCCTGTTTGCACCAACGCTGTTACTCTAAACCAGGGGACGGGAACAAGCTCACTGCCACAGACAGACAATGTTGCAATTATTCACTTAATGTTAAATACCCATGATGTACACAACAACTGAATGACATTGATGCAACAACGCTCACAATCATGGCTCTAAAAACTCCTGCATATATGAGATAATATCCAGGCTGCTTTGAGTGTTGAAGGTTGCCGACCCCTGTTCTAAGGGAATCACACTCATCCCACTCCATGCAGGACCTTGGTAAATCAGATTCCAAATTAAATTTAGGGTTTATGAATATTTAGGTCTTCACTTGCCATCCGTCTTGATGCCACTGGAGATGGGTTTTTTCGTTGCATTGGTAAAAGGAATGATGAATTTGTTGCCCCACAGATGAATAAATCAGCCCTGCGCTCGTCTGTTTTGATGACATTGAGGCTCGGCATGGACGCGGAGGCGTGTGATTGTGTGCAGTGTGGTGGAAGACGGCCCGTCAAATGAGACATGGCTCCATCAATCTGAGCTGCTGACCTCTGCAAGACTCACCCACGGGGACAAATGAATCCTGCCCGCTGCATTCGGGAAGCCTGAATGAGTTCGATGCCCGTCAGATCCTCCACTGGTCAAGCTTTCTCCTCTGTTAATGAATAGAGCCATCTCCAGATGTATCACGCCTTGAATTATCGCTCACAGAAGAAACACTCGTGCTCGGAAAAGTAGCAGGAAGAAAAGAGTCTGAAACTCTAATGGAAACTGTTGCAAGAGACTATCTGAGCCTTTTTTGAAGCTCAAGTCTGCATTGATGGCGCTCTTTGTCTCTTTGCTTCTACACCAAGAAGTGTATTCTGTGGACTTTGTGTGTGGAGATAATGGGACTCTTAATTGGCTGGTCAGGGACAGAATGGACGGCTGCGTCCACTCCTCACTGAGGCTTTCAGAGTACTCCGAGGAGAGGTGACCACAGTATTTAGGAGGACAATGCCATAAGAATCAGTGTTTATTGAAGGAGTAGTGGGTGGTTTTCTCCATGTACAATCCTGGTTACACAAATGCTGGGGCGCTGTCTAGAACAACACTTAAAAACAGGTTTTCAAATCACATTAACCAACAAAAGAGCTTAAAAATGTGTTGGATGTGGCAGATAAGACATATTGGGAATTTCAAGTTCATGACCGAAAGGCGTCTCAAAAAAGTTGGGACGTAGCCATGTCAATCTAGCATGCCTGTTGTTTTCTGCAGAAAGAGACCAGTTGATGGTAGTTTAAGGAGCTAAGATAGTTTCCTGAGTCTTGGTTGTTATGTTTTGCTGCAGGTGTTCTATTGGTCAATGGTGTGAATTGAAGGTTGTTGTGTTGGATGCTGTCTTTGCTCTGTCTTGCTGAAACTCAAAGGCTCTCCTGACGTTGCTCAGAAACTACTTTTCAGGATTGGTGGAGTCTTTGCAGATGTACAAACTGTCCTACCAAGCTGGATGGTCCCTCAAAAACAGAAAATGAATACAATACCAAATATTAATGTCCAGAAGTGAGTGAAAAGAAGAATAAACTTATTAAATCTCAACCTTTTTCACTGCACCCTTAACTCATTGTTCCTCTTCTCCCGTTGTAATAACTACGCTTGTAGTTGTAGTTTTGCAGTCCACGTTACCGAGGAGAGCCCGTACCGCTACCGTACTGTAAGATTTGTGTGACTGGTTTTGAAACGTTAATTAAAAACATAAAATGTAAAGATGTCTCAGTGCATAAAGGGAAGGATTCAATTTGGTCTTTTGAATTTAGTCAAAGGGTGTTAATTGGAGAGATAGTCTTAAAAAACTGCAAATATATACAGAGCTGGAAAGAATAAACTGTTCCAAATGTAACCAATTGTATTCCTGCACCTGTTTTTCAGCTTTTATTTTCCCAGAATGAGCTATCATTTTTCACAAAAGGTTTTTACGAGGTTTGTAAGTGATTGCATGTTGTTTACATTTACATCTCTGTTTATATTTTCATATCTTTTATCAAACTGCAGCTGAAAATAAACATGAAGATTTTCTATTGTTTGTTACATTAACAGAGGATAATGTCTGCACCTTTACCTCTGCTTTTTTCAAGTTTCTGTGGCATGTCTTTGCTGCAGGCTTCCATACAGACGACAGGGGCCCCACTGAGGAGACGTCCTATTATTCGGAATGGAGGGGCCGAGGTGAGGCCTCATTTAGAAGCAGGAGGCCTGAACATCTCCAACACAAAACCAATGAGATGGAAAGGAAGATGGAGGAGAGGAAAACAACAGTGCTGAAAGTGTTTTCCAAACTGCAGGACGACGCATCTCATCAGAATGACGGCACCAAAAGTTGCTCCAACTTTGAGGATTGTGAGTTTATCCCGATAAGACTGAAACAATTTAAGCATTCAGAATCAAACGTTGAGAAAAATGAAATCTGGATCTGAATCAGTTGGTCATATGCTATTATGGTCAATAGCTTAGTTTGTTGGTAGCTAAGTCTATCAGTAGCTAAGTCAGTCAACAGTTAAGTTGGTCAGTAACTTGGACAGTTGCTTGTTGGGTCGATTGAGAACTGTCTAGATTGGTCAGTTGGTTGTTTGGTCGGTCACTATGTCAGTCGATGGCTCGGTCAGTCAGTAACTAAAGGCCAATTCATACTCTATAAGAACAAGAAAAAGTTTGGCACTCTGGGGACCTGCCGAACAAAATGATATAATTTTCTTCAGCTAGCTCCCCCTGCCCGAAGAAAATTAGTTCCGCAGTGCCAGCCATCCGGGCCGAAGTATGGCAGTGCCACACTGTTTGCTGCGCATGCATGTTCCAGCTTGCTAATGACTATCAGTCATATTTTAATCCTGCTCAGCATTTAGCCTCGCTACTGTATGAGCCCCGCAGCTCATTAACAGGTCAGAGGGCAGATTTTAGGTGATGCACCTGAACGCATCACTCAAAGCTGTCAGCTCCTATGGTTGAAACCGGACCAACATGGCGGCTCAGACACAAACTTTCTTTTTTACTACTGAAACAGTTCAGCGAAATGTATTTCTAAAGACATTTGAAGCAAGATATAAGCTGTACTGTTGAGAAGTTCAAACACTGCTTCACAGAAGTGTGCCTGCTGTGAGGGGGCGTGGCCTGCAAGTTCGACAGGTTCTCCTCAGAGTACGAATAGTCCAGCCGAAGAAGCATTGTTTTCGGCAGCTGGCTGACGTCACTGTCAATTTTTTATTTATTTTTTTCTTATGGCTTCTAAATGGGAGTATGCAGGGGCCTTAAGTCAGTCAGCAGTTCGGGTGGTAGCCGTTTTGATCAGTCAAGTCAACCTGTTGCTATCCGGGTTGGTCAGTAGCTAGATCAGTCCATTGGTCTGTTGGTTGCGAAGCCAATCTGTCCAAGTTATGTAGATTGATTAATTCTAGATTGATCAATTGGTTGTTTGCCATTTTGCTCAATGGCTACGTCAGTCAGTAGTTAAGTCAGTCAATAGTTAAGTTGTTGGCTATTGAGGTCAAACCGTCACTCAGCCTGTTGCTGCTTAGGTTGGTCAGTAGTTTGGTCAGTCCATAATTAATTTGCTTGGTAACATTCTTGGTTGGTCAATTGTTAGCTCTGTTGGTTGTTCTCCATGTCAGTCAATGTCCAGGTAAGCCAGTTGGTAGCTTAGTCAGTCCATAGCCGGATCAGTCATGCTGCATTAAAGTCAGTTTGTTGTAAGATCAGATTGTAGTTGTGTTGGTCAGTAAACTAGTCAGTCTGTAGCTAACTACGTGGGTGAGTACTTTACTGATTTTGTTTGAAAATGAAGTAGTTCAAATGAAATGAAAACTGGAATCTGTTTGGTTTTAGGCCTAACAGTGATGACTTGAAGCTTCATAGTGCTGACAGGTTCAGTCTGAACTGGAAAGGAAATATAGAAAAACAGCCCATCAGTTGACAATGTTAAGTGTTATGCTTAACTATTAGCAATTAGCGACACTAAATCTACGTCTGCCTGCCAAGCCTCTTCTTCATGTCGCGTTCACACAATAGACCATGCATGAAAAACACAAATGCACCCCATCACATTTACCAACACTCCTCTCGACTCTAAAAATCTACCCTCAATTACCGCACTTGATTTTTAGAATTGCCTTTTTCTGCAAACAGGAGTTTTGGCCAGGAGTTCTCCATTCCCACTCAAGTGCCTAATTTCTAGCGTCCCAGCCTTTGTGAGAGCTTTGGGGCCGGCAGGTCTGACAATAAGCATCCACACCTAGGGTCAAGGCTGAGGGGCCGGCCCTCTGCAGGGGTCAGGCGGGTCAGAGTGGTCCTGTGAGTGCTGGCATTCTGAATGGGGCTGATTGGACGGATCTGTTCAGACAGTAATCAGGCAGGTTGGAGAACCCTGCAGCTGGTTGTACTACTCTGCATCAACAAGGTGCAGACACAGGGAGCAGCTTTTATAGTTCAGTATGAACCGGGCTGTGTGTTTTATACCTTATTATATTGTGAACTTGGGGATGAATAAATTGTCTGTCTGTCTGTCTTGTCTGTTTTTATCTCAGCATTGACTAACTCAGAGTGTGGCATTCCTCATGGGTCTGTACTGGGACCTTACATTTTCTTTTACTTATTTCATAACTATACTTGTACAGTGACAGAAAGTGAAAAAAAAAAGGCATATCAGTTGCTGATTATACAGAACTAATACAGTTTTAATGTATTTTTAACCTGATATCAGCTGCTCTAATATAGTCTTTGGTTTTGTTTTTACATAACTTATATATCTAGAAGTTTTTACAGCAAACTGTAAAAAACAATTATTCAGTGAATGAATGTAAACCATCAGATTCTCCTTCAGTGTTTAAAATAACTTCACAAAGTGTTTATTCGTACTGCTGATGAGTGTTTGCTTGGTCTATTTTCCCCTTGTTTATGAAAATTTTGGCAATTTTGTTGAATTGATCCATCATTTCACATCATGACGCCACATTTGACTCTATTCTTGTTGTTTATCAGGTTTCACACACAATTTAAAGCTGATGGTTGATGGTTTAAAACCTGTTTTCAGAGCCATATTTGAGCGATAGGCAGTGCGGGTGTGTCTGTGTTGATGACTGTGCTGATGTCGGAGGGTGTGGTGTGTTTACAGACTCTGTCCCGGTGCGATCTGTAATTTTTTGGTACTGCTGAATGTTTGCCAAAGAGCTTTTGTTTTCTCCTGTTTGTCCTCGTGTGTGGTTTAGAGCGTGTGTGTGTGTGTGTGTGTGTGTGTGTGTGTGTGTGTGTGTGTGTGTGTATGCTTAATGTGTGTTTGTGTGAGTGCCTCCCTCTCAGCCACACTCTTGTCACCCTGGCCCCCTCATTAGTCCCTGAAAAAAGATTTACGGCTCATAATTGTTCCCGTGTCGTCCCAGCACTGACCACTCGCCAATGTATTCCCGAAACTCTACCACCGCATCCCCGACCCCCACCACGCTCACACACTCCCCACACACACACACCTACAATCATCACTCATCTTAGGGCTCGTGTTTAGAGTCAGTGTTAAAATCAAACAGTGTGCAGTGATGATTCGTTTCAATACTTTTCTTATTGTGGATAAAATAGTGATTGAATCAACAACGGAGTGAAGAGATTCCATAGAGAGTCACTGTGAAAAACAACGTAGGCCATGTTTATATCACTAGTTGGCGCTGTTGTTTGTTTTTGTAATAAAACCACATACATGCCGAGAACAGCACACTCTAAAAATCAACAATGAGTGTAGACAGACGTTCGTATGGACAGACTACCAGGTCGGGTTGTTGTATTTCTCTGACAAAACACCTCAAACAGACAAGGCAAGACTATCCAATTTTCATTATTGTTCAAGAAGCGGCAATTTTATAGGCGTTTCTTGTTTACTGCACAGAGATACAGTAGATATCACTCTCTGTTCGTACTTTTCTGTTCAGGTACATTGAATCAGATGTGATTTTCGTTATTAAAGATAATCATGTTGAATTGAGGAGTGTGTATTCAGTGTCCAGACTGCAGATGGACGGAGCGAAGCCGCACATCCAGTCGCTGCATGTTTCCTTTGTGTGGCTGCAGAGAGCCTGTTAACCTGACCGCGGTGCGAGGGACTCTGTGGGTCCAGGTCTCTGATGAATATCAATGTTGATGTGGAACACCTGCCTCGCCTCGACCCCGCCCAGGAACACCAGCACCACCTGGCATGGCTCACTCACCTCGTGGGCGGAGCCTAACTGTTGTTTCCTAAAGATGAACGATCAAAAAGGATTTTTTTTTTTTTTTTTTTAAGAGAGGAGGCTGAATGAAGAAGTAAGACGATAAAGAGATGTGACGCTGCAGTAGCGAGAGATGTTTGTGAATGAGTGTGGGAGGATGTCTCCGGTGTGTGTGTGTGTGTGTGTGTGTGTGTGTGTGTGTGTGTGTGTGTGTGTGTGTGTGTGTGTGTGTGTGTTTGTGTGTGTGTGTCCTTCTCTTTAAATACCATCAGCCTTTACATTGTGCTTACATTCCTCTTTATGTTCTCCGTCATTTTGTAGCATGTACAGATACACTCATGTTTCTCTCTGTTTGCTCTTCATATCTTACACACACACACACACACACACACACACACACACACACACACACACACACACACACACACACCAAGCGCGATGGCTGCTATGCAGGGTGCTTGAAGAGTGCTGAGAGCAAGCT
>OMNM01064817.1:0-10972 GCA_900302745.1 Parablennius parvicornis | reverse complement strand
CCTCGCTCACACACACACACACACACACACACACACACACACACACACACACACACACCAAGCGTCCCTGCCAGGCCCTAATCATGTTTCAACATGGTGGATGATGCATAATTACGTATTTGCCATGTTCTAATCTGCGGCGCTGTCCTGATGTTAATTATGAGGTGGAGGAGCGTCTGACACAGATCTGATAATCTGTGCAGTGTGCTGCGAGGAGGCTGAGAGGCTGCGGCAGCGTTTAGTCCTCTGATGGTTTGAACACGAGGTCTGACTCAAAGCAGCTGCTCTACATGTTCAGCTGGTGGACATTTACTGTCTCGGAGTGTTGCAATGAATCGATCAGACCAAAATGTTCCTTCTAACCAGCTCAGTTCTCCAGAATGAATGAATGAACGCGCAAAAGCTCACCAAATTTGTCACGCTCATCAGGACGGGTGAGTAATTTCTGAATTAGTAAAAATTAACCCCCAGAGTGCCAAATGTGGTGTCTTGCATCACCTAGAAACACGAAACACTAAAGCGGCCACCACGGCCTGTAGAAATATGGTAGCGAGATCAAACCAAAACTCATTTGTTCTTCTCATCGAGACCTACAACTCACACCCTGATACCCCTGACTTAAATCCAACAGGAAGTTTGCTATTTAACTTTCAACATAAGTTACGATTTTTGCCCACAAAAGACCGCAGAAACGCTATCTCCTCTGAGGATGAATATATCAACAGCTTCAACACACAATGGAACAACAGAGGAGACCATTCTGCTGAAATAATTCAGAACAACTTTTTACATTATCGCGTGGTTTCTGTTTTATTGGACGGAACGCCGAATTCCCCGGTCTGCCTCCTGTCATTCAAATGAAAGGGTAAATGGAAATTTCACCTGAAAAAAAGCGGCGATCGAACACTTTGAACAAGCACTGACTGTGGTTAAACCGTGACTCTGATCGACACAGCGAGCAGATCGGCAGCGCGACAAGAACCTCCCGAATAAGACGATGTAACACATGTAGGGACAGTTTCCTAAAACATGACCGTTTTGACGAGCGGGAGCAATGCTGTCATTTTTTTGGTTTCTGCGATTCCAAGCGAAATTTAACAATAACCTACATTACAGCTTAGTTGGCTTTTGAAGTAAAAGCCCCCCTACATGTTTCTAAATCAAAGTCCTTTTTTGTTAAAACCTTGCAGGGACACAACATGAACACACACACACACACACACACACACACACACACACACACACACACACACACACAGTCTACATTCTAAGTATTGGAATGACAAGGCCAATTCCTTTGTCTTAGTTGTTCACTAAAGATGTTTCCGAAATACTCAGTGAACAGTCAAAACATTTAATTATTTTAAGCCCCCCCACATTTTTCAAAATAAACCTTGTGAAAAGTTTTATGTTAAAAACTTCTAAATGTATATTTTATTAGTATTTAAATGGGCCAGAGACCATGACATGACCAGAAGCCATGATTGGGCCGACCCCAACGGGCCAGAGATCAAGGCCCCGACCAATGCTGCTTACAGCTTTAATTTATTATTGTAATTTTATTGTAATGTTAAAGCACTTTGTAACAATTGTTTTAAAAAGTGCTATACAAATAAAGTTATTAATATAAAGCAAGACAAGTTTCTGTTTAAGAAAGATACTGATTTTACTCTGTTGATTTTGTTATTTTGCAATAAAAAAATTGGTAAATAATTTGTTTTCAATATGTTCATATCACAAATAATATGCATCTACTTAAATTCAGGTTCAAGTCAAATCGTTCAAAAATTGTTTCACACACACACACACACACACACACACAAAAAAAAATCATTGCTGGGAAGGGTGAAGGCCATCAGGTCTGCCGGCCTGCCAGTGAGGCTTCCCACATGCCAATGAGTTGGCAACTCTACACATAACTAGTGCCGCACCATTTGGAGCTCGTACACACAGTGCACATCAAAACATGCCGAAAATATGGGAATATTGTGTTGTGACTTTTGTTAAGGATTGGCGAGCCAGTTCCAAAAAAATCGTGAAAAACAACAAATACGTTCCCATTCAAAGTGGATGGGAATCGAGTGAAAAACACAAAAGAAATCTTAATTTTTCAACGGCGGGTCACGTCGCCATACTCTCAGCTAGAGACTTCCTTTAACTTTTAAAACATTGCTGCCTCTGTCCTCCATTGAGAGGACAAATAATCACTCTTTCATCTGATAAGTTGGACAATGAAGACGAAATAATAGCATTCAATACAATTTAATTGTACTTCATGATGAACGTTTCAAGAAACATTTGTAAAAAAAAAAAGCTAAATTAGTGTTTATGTGTTTTGTGTTTCCAGTCGTACCTTTGGAGCATGCACATTGTTCCCTGATCATCCCGGTAAGGGTGAAGAGGGCGAAAACCAGGAGAGAGAATACGATGGTGACGGCCTCCAGCTCGGTCCACGGAGACGCCATCGACACTCTTTATGCCGGCTGCATGTCGACTGGTTGCATCTGTTAAATCTTCTGCTTTAAAAAGGTGACGTCTCTTCACAAACTGAACTCAAGCCTGAAGTCTAACACTCACCCAGAAGGGTCGCGGAGCACTTCGCTGTTGACTGTGGCTTTCTCACACACACATACATACACATACACACACACGCCCGCACCCGCACACACTGGTTTGTTTCTCACTATCTCTGTGTCACACACTTGCAAGAACTGTGAAGAGCTGCCTTACACTCCCCCTCTCAAGTTTAAGTGAGATCATATTAACCCTAATTATTAATGTGCCCCGTGGCCTGTGTGGGTGTTTAAGCGAAGTTCTCACATCAGGTGCACAAATGCTTTTGTTCAACAGATTTACATCTGCAATAAAGTTACACTTTGAAATTTTACACTTTAGTGCATCAAGTTGAAAAGGGCTTTAAAGATGAACAACTCGACAGAAGCTGAAGCTCAAAAGCGTTCGCACCCCGACTTCCCCATTTTCAGTGAAGCTGAATGGTGTTGCCTTGATGCACGGGTCCACAGGTTGAGTCAGTATTTCCACAGAATCAATCTCTTGGTAAAACAATCTGAAGAGAACAGAAATAAGTGGTCACTTTAGGGTCAATGATGCAAGTGAGCAGCTGTTCCAACTTTAAAGAATACAGAATAAATATCCCAGATAATCAGATACATGAGAAAGTGACTGCAGTCCCTTTTCGGTGTATTACTGATGAGATTCATGAGCTGGTTGATTCACTGTGCAGGAGATCAGAACCAACTCTCTCTTTTAGGGTCCAGTCCAGTAAGTCTGATGAGATCAGAGGAGACACGGGAACCTTCGTAAAACTTTTGTCTGAATTTGCCCAAAGTAGATTTTATAGGGTCACATTGTAATTTATTTTTTAAATTTTTTTAATTATAATATGATTTATGTATCATTTCTTATAGCAACTTATTTTAATAGTCTTAACTCAAATAAATAACTTCATTTTCATCTTTTCACCATACTTACTTAATTCTGAACATTTCATAATGAAATATTGCACAACTCTCTCCCTCACCCTGTAACCCCATTGTCAATATCCCGGCTTTATTCCTGAGAGTTCTGTGAAGCCTATAATGTGATTCATGAGCTCACAGCTGCCCTGAACTTTGACCTCAGACATCTAATCCGGTCATCCTTATGTTAATGTGAATATTTATAGAAGAATATTTATTAAATGGGGATTGATCGAACAGATGGACCAAATTTTAAAGTTCTCTCGGCCTCCAGCTGCCACCAGTGTGAAGCTGTAAAAATGCTCCTTAATCAAACAGTCAGGAGGAGGTGTGTGTGTGTTGACCTGCCTCTTAACCTCAGCCAGCCACTGCTCCCTGGCGATCGCTTTAAGTCCCACATTTTCCAGTTATATCAATCATAATCCACATGACCTGAGACCATCTGAAATTGGATTACATCCTCACCACCCACACACAAACACATACACATCTGGCTAGACACATCTGCGTGTGTGATTCAAACACCTCTGAGACGAGTAACACTTTTTTTTCCTTTTTCAGTCAAAAGGACTAAATAAACAAGGAGCTTTAACAGCTGTTAACAGACAAGAGGGCTGAGAACAATCAAGCTGTTTGTCTTTTTGTGTGTGTGTGTGTGTGTGTGTGTGTGTGTGTCATCCATGTGCACAAGTTGTGTAAGCTTATTAGCAACACCACTGGTCAGAGGAGGAGATTGAGGTTAGTCTAAGCCCTAATCCTGGTGGACCTTCTGCTTGTTATAGGCACGACAAAATCCTGGCTCCGCCTTTTCAAGAAACGCATATGCACACGCACACACACACACACACAACACACATGCTCCGTGCCTCCTTGTTTACTGCTCAGCTCCATCTCAACTCTTCCTCCTGTCTTTCTCAGCAGGAGGGAGGAAGAAGAGGAGGAGGAGGAGAAGGTGGGGGTGGTGCACACTGTTGAGTAGTTTCCTAGTCGTCATGACGACCTCACACCCCACCATCTTCGGAGCTGTCTTCTTGTTGCCACGGTGACCTGATCCCACTCCATCTCCGTTCCTCTCGATGATCCGGATTGGGCCGATAAAGAACAGCGAGCTCAGAGTGCCGTCTCCCTCCGTCGAAGGCGGCCGGTTGATGGGACAGCGGCTCTCGCGCAGGGACGCAGATCGTCAGGCAGGAAGGCGCAGCGAGCCGGGAATGCTGTGGGAGTAACACCGGAGCGTTGCCTGGAGACAGCAGCATGCCAGTACAGCAGATCACTGTGGTCCCGGCCAGGGAGACGGCCAGCAACGGCAAGAGCGCTCCTCGCTCCAAAGACAAGAACGAGGTGAGTTTCTGACCTCGCGACTGTCGGTGTGAAGCCTCCGGCAAACCTCTCAATGTTTGTTTGTACTTCTCGCCCGTACAGCTTAAAGCGAGCAGAAAGTTTAGTCAGATTACGGAGATTTAAGATTCCAGTGAAGTTCATCTTGTTGTGTGCGGATGGAAGTTATTTGCGGGGTCTTTGCGTTTTGCAGCTCGCAGTCTGCTGTCTGTCTCCTTCTGAGCCGTTCACATGTCGAGCACAGACGCACGCGACAGCCTTTTATCACTCTTCACTCTCACTCACTCACTCCTGGGGATTGGTTACTTCCAGCTGCATCACACGGAGCCTGACATCCTGTCATATCGCTTCATCCAACGTCACATCACGATGAACCACATCACACCAAGCATCGTTCAGTGTCGCCGCACAAGATTAAGACCATAAAACTATTTGGTGTTTTCCTCTGACACCGTCACCTTTTACCTACTGTAAATCATTACAACATAAAAGAATCGACTAAATCAGATAAAGCAATTGAAAAAATGTCAGACCAAAAGCTCCAGCATTTAATTTTGATGTAGAAGTTTGGCCCACGTTGTGTTGTCATCTAGAGGAATAGTTACCACATGTGACCACACGTTGGTTTACCATACATGATAAGAGAATGTCCCTCATTTACATCAGCAGGTCGACTGCGTGAACTCAGTATGTGTGATACGCTGGATTAGAAATGATCACTTCTAAGAGCAAAGTGTAAAAGTGGAGATTTGAGCCCTTGTTTCATCAAAAGCTTTCACATTTGCAGATCAATGTGGTCCTTTGCAAATACCAACCAAAGAAAGGAGCCAAAACTAGTGAAAGCAGCTTAAGAACAGATTTCAGGAACTCGGCACCGCTTTCCAATGTACAACCATGATATAACTTTACATAGAACCTCTTTTTTTCACATATTTAGAAGTATCAAACCGATAAATTATATTTATCAATGTATAATTTCCATAATAGACATCGGTGTCAAAGGGGGAGACATATTGCTCTTCATCTGGCAAATTTTTTTTTTTAATTCAAAAAAGTAATTCCATCAATTACAAAAGAGAAAATAGCAGATTATCAGTCCATGACAGTGGAATATTACAAACAGAACATATAAGGATATTATTTATAGTATAAGCAATGTAAAAATAATAAAAACAAAATACAAGACAATGTGTACACGTTAATAATTGACTACTTAATGATAAAAAGAAACATTTTGGATTTTCTTCAAAGCTGTTAAAACATGAAGATAAAGTGTGCAGCTGCAGCTTCGTGTCCGTCTGAATGTTGCTGTAGGTGTTTCTGTCGACGTGCCAGAGTACAGAACCAAAATACATCCCTCAGTCCACGCTACATGACTTAATCCCCTCTGCAGAAACATGCACATGTCCACGCACAGACTCGCCAGAGTGTCTGCTGCTCATCTGAGTCGGAGTGCCGGCAGAGTAACCGAGGTTCAGGTAAGTGGCAGCGGGACGAGAACTGAAACATGGATGTGGAGGCTCCTGCAGGTTCTGTGCTGCTCTGATCCTGCGATGCTCGCTGGCCGCTCGTATTGGTCCGCTCTTTGTTCGTGTAGAGCTTGCAGGTGCTTGGTTGCATGGTGGATCATTTAGGCAGTGAGGTTGGACCTCTAGACTGGTTGTGTTGCTGTATGGGAGTGATTTCTTGAAGAATCCAGGACTGAAGAGTGTCAGTTCAAGATTGACATGGAAGAAATAGAGTGTTGGAAATGTGTAATGTATAATCTGAAGTTATTCCGGCACCTGCGTCTGCGGTACATTGCTTCAGTCCACCCACTATTGACCCTGTCCTCCTCTTTCTACTATTCCCTACAGCACTGAAATTAAGTCTGCTTCTCGTTCTTTTCTCATCGTGCCGTCACCAGACAGGCCTTAGAAACTGATCTGAAAAAAGATGTGAAGTCAGTGAGCCGAGTGTCCAAACCACTGCTTCCTCAAATGGTTTCACACATGCACACAGCAGAATAAAAAAGAAACAATCCCCCAAAACTACAAGATTTGACCTCATCATAGTACGGCAGGGATGACTTTGCAATGCAACATCATCGGTTAGTGTTTTCATCCACATATGCAATACCAGATATTAGCATAAAATATAAGTAGTTTCACTGATCAATGCAAATCAACTTTTTTTTTAGTTTCATGGAATTTGTTTATTTGCATTCGCTCAACAAAAATGACATCTCTCTCTCTCTCTCTCTCTCTCTCTCTCTCTCTCTCTCCCCTCTCTTGCTGTGTGTCCTCAGCACAAAGACCCCCAAGCAGGCGGTGTTTGCGGGAAGCATGCAGCTCCTGGCCGGCATCAAGCTGTGCACAGGCAGAGTCCTCACCAACCACCCCCATTATGAAGACAAAGACCTGCGGGAGAGGACCAGACAGGTACTGTAGGCTGCAGTACAACAGAACTACCAAACACGAACACAATACTTGGAAATCAGAGGTAAACTGAAGGTAATTACAGTGCCGACGATATGAGGGAGCCGGGATGACTCTAATGCCTATTAGCAGCACGAATTAGCTTTCAGTCCATCCTTTTAATATTTGTGTTTTCACAGATCTGACAAAATACCCAAACAGGCAATCAGAGCCAATATTGTGTGTTGAGCTTTTCAGAGCACTACTTTTCCAAACTGCTGCAAACAGATGTAAATCAGCCCAGAGCTGAACACGTTTCAACTCATTTTCAGACATTTTCATTTTGTTGGCTGCACAAAAAGTCAGAGATGAGAACAAATGTGACGGTGAAATGTGCACCATTGTTGGAGGTAAGTGAGAAAACCTGTTCAGACCAGAACGCTAAAAGGTGAAGCCAAAAGCACAACTGAAGTATTGTTGAACTGAGTATCATGAAGGACTTCGTCAGAGATGTGTGAACACAGGTGTATTCTGGGAAAATAGAAGCTTGGCTTTCTACTGTGCATTTTGTAATTTGACTCTGTCTTTACTAAGATTCAGATTTTTTTATAAGGATTATCATGTGGCATTGAAAAGACTCAGAGAAAACGTACCCATCACTCTAATGGAAAGTGTTTTCTGAATGTATTCTTTACTGTATTCATTTACTGTATTCACCCATTTAAAAAAAACTGTTTTCAGGCTCCTAAATTGCTGCGCCATGTGGATGATCAGACAATACCAATGCGGTTATAGGAAGCAGCGTTCTCGTGTGGACAGGCTCTAAATATACCATGACTGTTGACAGTTCTTGAAGTTCATAAGATTTGAGGATGAAGACTAGTGACGGAAATACTTTTCTTCCGGCACTTACAGCAGTAACGGCTGGTTAATCCGTCCTGTCGGATAAAAGCAGGTTAAAATACACAGTGTAATGTGTAGCTGATTTTCTAATGACATTCCTGTAATATGTCTTGTTATGTATTATATTTTAAGAGCCGGTTTTCTTCTAATCGTGAGGTTAGAGGTTCAGTTCCCCATCTTGCCCTGTCCACAGTGTCCTTATGCAAGGCACTGAGCTCCAGGTGTATTCCATCGATATGTGAGCACCTTGTATGGTCGCCATTAGAGTATGTGTGTGTGGTTGTGACAGTGAAATGCAGTATAAATAAAGATAAAGGCCTTTTATATTTAATAACCCCGTCCACTAAATTACATCAAGCAAGAGTCCACATCAGAATATTCACTTTAGTCATTGGCAGAAAAGATTCACCAAATTATTAATTTCAGTAAAAAATATACTCACCTTGAATGTTCATCCCTCGAATGCATCCTCTATCAAATATTGCACAGAGATAATATACACAGATGTCTCTACTTTATCCGCTAACCTTATTTCCGTTCTATGTAATTATATGCAGAACAGTGTTTACCATAACTTTTACTTTCAGTTTTCAATAATGATAGGATGTAGTCCAGGCTGTGAAAAAAGAACACTACTCTTTGTCTGCATTGATCTCTCTGTGTGGGGTTGAAGAATGAGGTGATGTAAAATCACTTTTGGCTCGTTTTGACCACTTTCAGTCAGCGCTTTGGCTGCAAACATTTGTCCTCAGGCATTCAGCGAGCCGGCCTTCCGACTGATCGCTGATGTCAGCCAACCTCGACAGGCATTTCCACTTTCTCTTGTTTTCCTGCTCGCCTCTCTTCATTCACACTGTCAGTAAAACTCTACAAAACACAGATTTGTTGAATGTTCTACCAGATGCACGCCTTTTAAGGGCTAAATTTGAAAGTCCTATAGTGAATTTTCATGCCTGGATTGTTTATGTTTGTACTGTAAGTGAGTAACTTAGGTATTAAGGTTTTGTAGATGATGATCCTAAAAATAATTTCTTGTTGGACTATTTTATTCAACTCTCGACGAATCCAACTTAACCATGTACTACTGATGTTTTTAATGTTAGATTATTTTAACAGATTTGTTATCCTATGCATGAATGAACTTGAAACATTGTTCGTTATATTTCATTTTGATTTATTTACAGCCGCTGTACTGTCATCACATAACACCTAATATTAAGATGTTGATCAAGAAATATAAGTGAACCTTTGACATGGTACATTGTAACATATTTCTATTATATATAACAATTCTGCTACTGTTTTATGAATCACCAAATCGAATAATCTGATAATTTTAGACCTTTGTTGCTCAAGAATCATGCATTGAATCATCAACAGCTGTTCCGGTGTCCCAGATTGTCAATTGACCAGCACATTTTGATTGATTGGAATCCTAAAAACATAAATAGAAGGTATATTTAATTTCTGTTTTCTGGAGAAACAGTTGAGTACTGGGTGTGACATTGAGGCGGACCACAAGTTTGGACAGATACTTTTTCAACCAGAACCACTGGTGACCGTTTTGTGCAGACAGTCGCTCTGAAACTATCATGAATTCTCTGCACCATCAGAGCCCTTGTTTTGAAGCTAATAAAATAAATCCAAAGAAGAACTGGAACATTTGCAGGTATTTTCATCATCTGTAATTTTTTTTGTCTTCTTTTTTTTATAGCAAGTGATTATATGAGTCATATTTTGAGTGCAGTGGTTGGGAAAAGAGGAATTTTTTGTCCTCTGATGTACTATTTAAAAAAAAAAAAACAACTGCAAAGACAAGCTGTTTTTGAGATAATCGGCTGTTGTGATGGCAACAGTCAGAAAACACTACTGTGAGATCCTGATGTGAAACATATAAGCACTTTGCATTGTGTTGGCGCTGATTCGCAGTGCATCATACATCCGTCCGTCTCGCTGAGCTCGGTACTAATGATGTTGCGTGAGAGATCAGGGAATTGTCTGGAGATGGAGGCCAGTGACCTGCAGTGATTGTGTGAATGATTATGGATTAGAAGATGCACTGAGTACAATGCGCATCCGTTAAGTGCAGAATAAGTAGTGACAGAGAAGAGATGAGGCCTGATAGGGTCGCCTTCCGGTAAGAGAGAGGAGCGGTGTCTCGGGCAATAGGCTGCATCTCAGGCCAACTAAATCGTTTTCAGTGTTTCTGCCATTTCCATGTAAATGGACGTCATCATCAAAACGCTGCAGTGTAAATGTGAGAATTGTCTTAAACATAAACAATGCGTTTTCACTTTGTTGTCATTTAAATGGGCTCTTGTTAATGTAGAAAGGCTAGAAAAGCCTAATTATTTTTAAAGATTTCTATTAATGTAGCATCAAAGAGTTTTTACTAGTCTATAATCTAAAGAGCTACTGTTCATATAAAAATGACCAGTGCAGCATTCTCTCTTAATTTATCCTATTTCACAAGAGAGCTATTTCCAAAACAATTAAAAAATAATGTTCAAAAGTCCAAAGTTCCTCAAGTTTTCATTGGATTACTTGACACTCACAGTTCACTTATGTCTCACCAGTGGAACAAACTCTCGCTTTGTATTGACTGTGAAATGAGACGCACAACATGTCAAACTTATGCAGACACAGGCGTGCTGGAAAGCATTCTTCATTTGGTCTGTGTCTCCTCCACAATGAGCCGGGACTAATGTGTGTGTGTGGGTCAGCGTGTGTGTGTGAGGGTGGCACTGAAGAAGAAAACCATGTAAAAAGCATTTCCAAACATTTGTAAAACCCCTAATGATGTTCCCCAGCTCATTTCTGCCCTTAATTTGTGTGCCATTACAAAATAATTCATTA
>OMNM01064816.1:13603-37495 GCA_900302745.1 Parablennius parvicornis | reverse complement strand
AGATATGTGTATGTATAAATATATGAGATATGTATATGTATATATATGGACTACTGCTGATGGCGTTTCTCTTCCTTTCACAAGCACATTTCATGAAAAATATGCTTCACAGGCTTTGTATCTATTGTTATTTTTAGCGTGACCATCTTGTTGAGCAAAAGGAGAAAACACTGATTGGAGGTTATCCAAGCTTCTGAATATTAGACATAAACATTTTCTGAAAACAGACATATGTCACAGGTGATCTGGGTTCACGTCACAGTACGACTTGATCTCTATCCTGAAGGCGTCATGACAACTGAAGACTTTCAGATGAGAGCTGAAACATCATCAAAGTTTCAGGCACATTCAAATGTCCTATTTTCTCTTTAATACACACCTAATAAGTGCAGCATTATCATGCAATGCAATGCAGTTTGTTAGTCATACTGTTGACTGAGCGGCGTTATATATTCTCACCTGAGCGTGCCTGTTGTGACGTTGGGTGATGTGTGTAGAGCCAGTGTAAGGCACACAGACAGGCTGCGTTTGACTTCGCTGTTCAGCCTCTGGTAAAGAGACCTGGATCTGCTGACTGCAGGCATCACACAAGGCGACTGGTCCAGTCTAAAGACCAGGGGATCCAGCAACTGTCTTCATCCAGGGGAGAGGGGAACAAAACACAGCAATTAACAGCAGCAATTCAAAAAAGGAAAAAAGAAAAGATGTGTTAAAAGTTCGTAAAACTAGAACACACACCTCATAATACACACATACTGCAAAGTCATGAAAGCTGAAACGTGCACCAGTAGAAAGGCGAGCGCTTGAGCTCAGGCATTGAGACCAGATGCCTTTTAAGGGCATGTTCATCTGTGTTTGGTTCCCCTTGATTCTGCTGCTCCAAAGCTAAAGTTGATGTGTGTAATGTTTCAGTGTAGATCTAATCACAGTGTCACATCAAGCTGAAATTACAGCCTATTCTCGGAGAAAGAATTCACTGTGTTCCCATCATTAACAACAACACAGATAAGCAGTAAAGATCTGTTCAGAGAATTAATAGTCTCTGAAAGCTTTGTTTTTCCATTTCAAAGACTCACCATGGCAGTGTTGCTCATCCTCACAGAAGCTTCTTTAACATAACAAACATGCTTACCACAGGACGCTGCACTCCGCCACTGTGTCACTTCTTATTGTGACGTGCTGGCGTGTGAAGATGTACTTGAAGAAATGCAGCAGCGACAGCTGATTTCTCTTTCGCAATCACTTCGTCAGACGTGTTTGCGAAATTCTTCCTAAATCTCAATTGGAAGTGGTCTCTGGTTTTTCTCAGAAACGAACAAGCTGCTTTAGCGTGTCTATTTACAGCCGGAGGAACTGGATTGTTGAGTACGATAGCTCTGAAGGTGCATTTCTGAAGACCTGACAAACAGAAACAAACATGGTTGTTGTAGAACTTATTAGATTTCAGCTGATACTACAAAATACTTAGAAAACATCAACTTTAGTGGTTTTTCTGTTCTGGTGTGTTTCCACTCACTCAAGAGTCACCTCGGGGGCCCCACTGTGTTGAAAATGTGCATGATGTCCAAGAGCAATTCAAAATGCTTCTCACAGGCTGTGCAAATGCCATCAATATGTCTTCCATGTGTAAAGATGAGTGAACTCATCCCTAGTCCCATGATCCTCTCCTGGCATATGTTTGACCTCAAAGAGGTTTTTTTTATCAGCTTGAGAGCTTGAAAGCTCCTCTCAGCAGGAGCAACAGGGACAGAAAGGGTAAAGAGGAGACACAATCTGTTTTCCACACAGTGAGTTTTCTATTGTATATGACAGAGTATGCAACCTGTCGCCCTGGAGCCAGAAGAGACTCTTCAGCCATTCTATAGTGGCTCTCTGAAAATGTAAATGTCATGTAAATGTTTTATCTTATATGCATACAGCACAATTTTTCCAGAAATTGTCTAATGTCCTTGCTATAAATAGCTAATTAAGGCAAAATAGCTTAAACAGCTAGGCTTGCTAAAATTACCTATTACTCTTAAAACCACAACAACAACAACAACAACAAAAAACAAGAAAAAAATACAGGAAACACTGCTAAGATAGTGAAGTCACTAAAAACAGTTCCAAAAGTTTAAAATTGCTGACATAGTTAAAGCTTTTATTACCAGAATCAAGCTGTGGACAAACAGTTAAAATGTTTAAAATAATTAAAATGGTTAATGCAGGAAAAATCTTTTGGGGTGGAAAAAGGAAAATTGATTAAAACTGGTGACAAAAGCAAAAAAGTGATGAAAGCTGACTAAATAGTAGCTATATAATGTCATCAATCAAACACCAGTTTTCAGGGTATACATTTTTATTAGATTATTTTCTTTTGTTAAGTCAAGATAATTGACATGTTTTGTGGCTCCAGAAAAATTGTAATTGGTGGAAAATTGCTAAAATTGCTCTTTTGGTCAAAATGGTTGCAAAGCCCTGGTATATGTGATTTAGAATGTCATTTGGAAAATAAAAGTACAAACTGGGAAATAGTGACACAAACAATTCTGAGAGTAACACCTCTTCTTTTTCCACCTCTGGGTTTGCATTCAAAGATGGATGAGTGCATTTTATTCATCAATGTTGAGTTGAGTTTAATTTATTTCAAACATGTGGAAAAACAAAAACAAATAAAACAACAATAACAACAACAAAACAAAACAGAACATCCATTTGCATAAACTGTGTAAAAAGGTCGCACCATATGTGCCCATATCTTTTCACATGCACGAAAAGGAGTAGGAAGAAGACGTGCTTATTTCATCCTACCCTTTCACATAATTTCTGTTTTCTTAATTTACAACAATATGTCGTCGTCACTTTCATGCATTAAACCCTACAATATATTATACTATTAACAGTTCAGACACACCTATCACTCAAACAGCACCACTGTATAGACAACAATCCTCATGTCATCAACAAGCAGTGTACCTCACCAGGGTCAACTCTTTATATCTCTTTTTGAACTGGCACACACTTGACAATTGTTTCGTCTCCACGCAACCATTAATCAACCATTAGGGAGATTCATATCTTGTCGAAATATTAGGAGATTTACAGTTGTGTCATTGATATAGATCAAATTCAATTCAATTAGGGGATATCAGATTTTGGAGAGGGATTCAAACCGTGATTGAAACCGTGATTCATATCGACGATTCAAACCAAAGGGAAGCTGTCTTTGTGAGGCCTCCTTCCTGAGGCGAGCTTCCACCCTGTGACAACATGTGTTGGTCCTGACATGTTGCAGGCAGTGAGTCTCAGTAAAGAGGCTCCATCATATCAACACTGGAGCAATTGCACTTCTTCCAGGCAGACTTTGCTGTACCTTGTCCACCTTGCCTCTGGTTCTTGTGAGAAGAAAGTTTGGCGGACTATTTGAAGTGATTATCATCACAAACCAAACATGCAAGAGAAGCAGTTTATATGTTTATCATTATTGAAACAAATACCAAGAAAGCCGCACAACTGCTTCAACAACGAGGTTTAAAAAAAAAAAAAGTTTACAGCTGCCCCTCTTTTTGCTCTAGAATGTTTAAATCCTGTATTACATTTACAATTAAGCTCCATTTTGTATTTTATTGTTTTAATATAAAACCTTTTGTTCATTTGTAAATCACTAAGAAATGCCTTGTTAGTGAAATGCCCTTCATTAATAAAGCTGCCATGTCTTCTTTGTTTTTAGCCTGTGGTTTTTCTCTGATTTGTTTTCTTCCTTCTTCCCGATTTTACTGGTTGGACTAGATTAGACTAGATCGGATCAGATTAGACTGGAGTGGAAGGAAAGAAGTTTATTACCCTTTTTAGGCAGATTCAATCAAGAAAATGAAAAAAGAAACCCAAAAGCGGGGACATAAACATACAGCAAAGAAGTAAATCAATTCAATAATCTTTATAATGAAAGAAAGAAAGACCTCCCTTGGAACTTATTGGGAAATCACGAGTATCTGGAAACAGCCCTGGCTGTACTTCACACATTTTATGTAACAACTCTTTCCTCCTCTTACAGTTCCAAATAGGATTCCTGAATTTCAGAGCTTTAGATTTTGGTAGTCAAACTCAGGTGAAGGTATAGAGCAGGGGTGTCAAACATGAGGCCTTTGGGCAGGATGATTCAATGAGGCCAGTGGAAACAACGCCTACAACACATTCCAAAACAGTTGGGACAGGGACACGTATACCACTATTATCGATCATATTTGTGGGGAAGTGTTTGTGAACTGAGGACACTAATTGTTGAAGTTTTGACATTTAAATTCTGATAGTCTTTTGCCTCCTCAGCTGAGAAATCACGTTACAACTTCCATTATTTCCTTAAATTATCTGAAATGTGGACTCCTCAGCACATCTTTTTTAATTTGCATCAGTCCATCTCAGATGAGCTCAGTCCCCAAAGAAGTAAGAAGCATTACTGGATGTTGTTAATATATGGCTTTCACTTTGCATGAAAGATTCTTAAGTTCTATCCTCTCACGCAAACTGGAAGAACAGAAAGTCTCCATTTCTGAGTCTGGTTCTGCAAGTTTATTCCTTTTAAAAGGGAGTTTTTCTTTTCCACTGTTTCTTGTGCTTGCTCATGTGGATTTGTTGGGCTTTTTTCTTTAAAAAGCCTCAGATTGACTGTTATATAAATAAAGTTAATATCAATTTAATTGATGTCCATTTGTTAAACTATTTTCCATAATGTTCACAGGCCTATGTAGCATCCTTTACACAATGAAGTGGGTTTTTAATGCAGTTCTTAATGCACTGTTGCCTGAGGGGTCAAAGGTCACAGCTATTGGGCTTTGATGCTCAGCCTTGCCCTCTACATTGTAAGTATTCTCTTTATCCTCTGAATCATTACAATGATTCCTGGGTTGTGGATTATTAAACCCCACAATAACTGGAATAATATTAATCCTAGCAGGGAAAACGGAGACATATTGTGTTGTTTGTGGCCCCTGAGTTCAAATAAAGTTTCACACTTTGGAGAATCGGGTCAGAGTGGGCCCTCTTCCAGATCCTCGTGCCAGACGATCTTTGTCCCTCTACTTCTCATTCAACCGGAGAAAAAACCCCGCCCCCTCTGCAGTCACCATGACAACAGAGAAACCATACAGGAGCGTTCTCCATTGCCACGCTCGCGGTTGCCAGGCGATAGTGACACAAATCCAGGGACACATCCGGAGCAGAGGACGTCTGATCGAGAGACGGAGCAGAGCACCTGAACGCAACACCAACAAAAACAATGACCACTTTTTATCTTCCTCTCTTAAACGGCAGCCCTCCTCTTCCTCAGGTCAACAACACAACAAGAAACGTCTTTGTGACACAGTCTGAGGACAACAGGTGGGCCTGTGCCTTTAAAAGCACTTAAATACCATTACTACATGTGGTATTTACCAATAAATACCAAAACTGTGTTGATTGTGACTGTATATTGCTTTTCCTGTTTAGATATAGAAAGGATGGACATGTTAACTTCATATCTGTCAAGGTAAGACCAATATGTTATATTTGGGTTTGTTGTAAAACAAATTTCCTCCTTGACTTTGCATGTGTCTTGTAATTTGAAAAAATAATTCAGCATATTTCTTTTATATTCCTCTGCTAATTTCCCGTGGTGCATTCATGGGAGAAATACTTGCATTGTACATGCTGTCAAACTGGGAAGTATGAGGGAATGTGATCTAATCAACATGAGAAATAGCCTCTTCTAATGATAAACAGACTTTCTGCCGATAAACTGAACTTACTGATCCAGATAGTTGCACCTTATATACTAGAGGCATATTTTCCTTCTATTGATCAAAGGTAGCATTTTATAGAGAACCAATACCTATTTGACTTTCAAAAATGAAGATAATCTCATTTGTAAATTTGCAAAATGTAGCCTTTCATTATCTACAAAACACAGCAGTATGTGTTAAGGTGACATGCTTATAGGTAATATTGACTTTACACGGATAATTGAATCCGTGAGTTGAGTTTTAATATGGTTGAACGTGATGTTTGGACAATTTCTGAAGATTTTGAAGCAGGAGTGTTCAACACGAGGCCAACAACAGTTCACCAGACAATCCAATCTGACCTGTGGAATGACTGTGTAAAGAATAAAGCAGAACTTCTCTGCAGGGTTGCACAGCTTTGTAGTGTCCTTTCTGTCCAGCTCTTGCATGTTTCCCTTGCGCGTGCATGGCAGGTATACTCTGGTTTCCTCTCACAAGACATTTCAGGTTGAGTAGTACTTTGGCGTCTTTAAATTGACTCTGGTTGTTCATGAGTGTGTGTGTGACTGTTTTGTCTCTCTGTGACTTTGTAGAAGACAGATGAACGGTTGATTTGTCGGCAGTTTTTCAATAAAAGAAGCAGATATTCCTTTTTAGTCCACTGTGGGTTGCCCTGCTTTATATTAGCAGGCACAGTGTATTGCAGTGAGATGCTGCACTGAAAGTAAAATGACAATATCATCAGTCATCATCGTTATTCTGCAATGAGTCACTGTGACAAAGAAGTTTCACTTCAGGTAGTTCATCAGCTGGTGAAGTTGTTGTTATTTATGTTTCCAGAGTCTTATTTCACTTGTGTGGCAGTTCAGATCAAACTCCGAAACTTAAAAGAGTTTAACGCCACTCCTTTAAATGAAGGTTGACAAAACTTCCTTATAATTTAACAACCTGAAAGCATATAATGAACCTGTGTACTTATGCTATCTTCAACATTTTGCACACTTAGACTTCAGGCAGAGCCTGGAAGGGAGGGGTGAACACTTTCCAAAAAACCCTGGTTGTGAAGAAGCAGGCAGACTTGGAGGAGGTGGACAAGCAACTGGCGCTCAAACGACAAGAGTTCAAAAGCTGTGTGGAGATTCTCAATCAGAGGAGGGCGGAACTGGAAGAAAAACACAAACAGGCGAGTTAAATGAGGAAATAGCTGTCCGCGTTGGTCGTTGACCTTCATATGACACCACCACCGTCACTGTCCTAATAAGGAAATCCTCCTGGTTTGTGTATTCCACCAGACGAAAGAAAAGGTCATGAAATTTGAGAAGTTTGTGGCTGAAAATGAATCGAAGCGACACAGAGCGCTGAAGAAGTGTGAGGCCACGCGGGAAGAGAACACTGTGAAACAGAGAGAGATAGAAGATTTGACAGAGCGGCTCCAACAGCTGGGAGCCAGGTACACACTACAAACTTTCACTTGTCAGATAAACAGAGTATTATTCATTTTCTAATCTGAGCTCCATCATCTCTTCTTACAGAAAGCAAGTTTTAAAGACGAGAATGGAAAAGTATAAAATCTATGAAGACTATTTACTAAAGACACTGGATTTCTTCCCTCGTCGTAAGTTTACATGTGATTGTTTTTCCTTTGCTGGATCTGGAAAACATCCTGTTCGTACGACTGTCAAATTGAATAAACTGAATGGATTTTTTTTTCTAGATGACCTTGATAATGGGTCTGAATCTTTGGTCAATCCCATTATTCAACACCATGAGAGCCTCTCCATCACCCACCGGCAACTGCTGCAGCGTCTGAGGAATATGGAGGAGGAGGTGGAGCTCGGCCGTAGACGCCTGCACAGCCTGATGCAGGGGCACAGCACCAAGACGCGGGTCTGAGCCACATGTCCACATGTTTACTGTCACAACATGTGTATCCTTAGTTACTGTTCACTCCTCCCGCAACAAACCATCATGAACAGTAACAGCAACCTTACAAACCTGCATGCAACCTTTAAATTGAGGTTAACGCAACTTATAAAGTTTCATATATAGTTCTGATACATGAACATAAACTGTATCTTGTGTTGCATTTGTGAACTTTCAATTATAATGTAGAATGGCGACCGTTTCATTACATTTTCAGCTGGGTTTTTTTTCCTGATTCTAGTGGTTTCAATCTTCCTTCTCAGCCTTAAAAAAAATTTGTTTTGAAATTTTTACAGTTAACAAACCTTTTTACATTTTCTTTTTCTTTAAATATTTCTCATTTTTGTTTTTTTTAAAAGCTGTTATATCATCTTCCCCCCATTTTTTTGTGGTTTTAGCTATTTTCCCTCGTTTTAGCCATTTACATTGTGCCTTTTTGAAAAGCGAATTTCACCTAAGGGTTAAAAGTCCATTTCAATGTCACTTTGTGTGTGTGAATAGAATGAAAAAAAGATTAAACGTTGATTTATGTATCATGTTGTGAAAGCTTCAAGGAGCCACTCCAGAATAACAACACATGGCTGCAGAGCCACAGGTGGCAGACCTCGGCTATACACAATGTAATAAGGCATTTAATTTATCTACTGTTGAGTCAGTGCTGTTCTCCAGGAACATCTTGTAGTCTGTAGCACTCAGTTAATAATATGTGCTCAGGTGTTTCTTGTGTTGTGCTGCAGATGTCCATTAAAGAGCTGTCTGAACTGCAGACTGAGTTAGAAACCCTCGAAGAGGAGAACAAGCAGGCCGAGGTCAACTTGGAGAAGGAACAAAGACTCTCCAGAGAGAGGGTAAGTGCTGGAAATCTACAGATGTGACTCCCAGGTAGAAGAATTTCCTAATGTATTCTCTTTTCTCAGGTGAAGGATGAGGGAAGGTTGCTTCTGGCTGTCAACAACCTGGCAGAGCAGTGTTATCTGCCTGGATACGGACCACTGGAGGACATGAATGTAATAACAATGATGGACATGGTGAAGGTAATATCCTGAGGGATGAGACTTTTTACAGCAATATACAACCCGAGCTTACCCAGCTTTTTTTATTTATACAACTTATTTTAATTATTTCAGGAGTACATCTTAGACAAGGTGGACACTGAGAGGAGAGCGAGGAGACTGATGGCGGCTGGGTCGGCCATGACAGCTGCGACAGAAAAGGCCACAAGGAAGGCGTCCATGAAAAGCTTAGGAAGCAAAACACAAATCAAAAGCTCAAGTAAAGTGAGCAAAAAGAGTGAGGTGTTGAGCTGAGATTGGGGTTATAATATGTTCATGGGTAACTGGGAAATGAGAGCACTCCTCTATGTGTTTATAACAAAATATTAACCAACTTCATTTAAATCCTAAACAATTACAAGTAAAAGTATTCTTCTCAGGGACTATTAAGAGTATTGGTAACTTTTAAACGCCGGGTATTGCATGTCAAAAGCAGGTGTTGCAATTTCCAACATTTATATTTCAAGTACAGTTTTCACTTGATAAAAAAAAACAACACTACACTAAACTTGATAAGAACTTGAAAAGTACGGACTCAAAACTTTCTAAATCGGAGTACATGATGTAATCTTTACATACCAGTAAAAATGAAATTACAGACCTGAAAAATGCCTATAGACGTACCAATATGCTACCTATTTACAGTAGCTTCAGTAATGTCAACTTCATTCAGCTTCAGCATTCACACTGTACATTTTCTTCTGTAAACCTCTAGTTGTAATTAATGTTTTTCTGACTTCCCAATTCCTTGAATAAACTCTTAGTTAAATTAAAATTAAAATAAGTGTGTACATTTAATTGATATCACATGCTGTAAATGCTAAAGTATTTTGTGACAAATTGGTCACAATGAAATATGTATATTATTACTAAGTGCACAGTGATGTGTTTGCTGTTTCATTTTGGATAAAGAACTTTAAATGAACCAAATAAAAAATATCTAACATGAGGTTGTGACTTTTTGTGGTAGTTCAGTTATTTTTGGTGAAATATTTTGTAGCTGTTGCTGATTACAAAACATGCATAATGAAATTAATATAACTGGCTATCTGTTTCCAAATAAATCCCTCAAAACTGCAAAATTGTCCAATACAAAACGGATGAGAGAGGCACCTCATGGAGGTGATCAAAGGATATCTGCGTACAAACGTTTCCATGGCATTTAAAAGCTTAATGTGAGAATAAATGAATAAGTCTGCAGCACCATGACTGACTGTTGGCCTTTCTTATAAAATTTTGTAAAAACTAATTTTTGTTTACAGTTATTAGCCGGACCAAACAGTATCAGGTAATGATGTGATCTCCACAAGACTTAAGGATGCCACGTGAAGCTGTGTACACAATGGTTTTCAACCTCATAAACCAAACTGGACGGTTATTATAGAAAGCTGTGTTTTGTTATAATGAGAGATATTTTTGTGTCTATGCGTGACGGGCAGATGCATCCAGATAATCAAAGATCTCTAAAAAGAAGAACAAATTCAAGCTGCAAGCAGCATTGACCAGGTCCTTGCACATCCACGCACGTCGGAATGTTTTACGTGTCGAGGTTTTGTTCATGCCTCCCTACTGTCTGTTACCAGCAGGTAACAGAAGGTAGGGAGACGTGCTTGCAGCTTTAGTTTCTGGATTTGCCTGAATGTCTACGGCACAACTCACACACAAGGCAATTCAGTGCTTGACAAGGAAATAAAGGAAAAAAAAGATTCAAAGAGATTCAAAATCTTAATGTGAAGCGATTGAGATGGTGAAAAACATTCAAAGAAAGCAATTAAGAAAAGAATGAAAAGCAGGACAAATAGAGTGAATGTTATGTTAAGATAAAGGTATTAAAATGAGAATTTAAAAATTACATCAAGCCAAAACTAATGCTAAACCAAATCTATTATAAACTTGATTTGAAGCTATGAACAGCCAGAAAGCAAGAAAGAAAGAAAGAAAGAAAGACAACACACACACACACACACACACACACACACACACACACACGCGCGCGCGCTGGCCCTTTAATGCAACCACGTGGTATTACCAAACATCCGGGTTACAAAAACGGAAACAATCTTGCTGCAATGTTTTGACGCACGTCTTTGACGCAGGTGAGTTTATTACACTTAAGATGTTTCAGATGTGTGGAGGGAGATTTGTGCGGGAAAAAAGTGGGGTCACAGGGGGGCTCGTGCCGGTGCAGTCCTCTAATTACTTGGGGGTCTTAGGAGGCTTGAGGGGGGTTCACAGGGGGGCTCCAGTCCAGCCGGTTCTCACCCCGTGTTTCCCTGACAGATGGAGCCTGAAAGCGGCTGCTGTGTTCACTGCACAGAGGACATTTCTTCACTCTTCACCGAGGAAACTACCAGCACCAAACACAAAGTAACCCAGATGACCCACTGCAGTAACTAATTAGTTACTCCCCGCGTTACTGCATGTAACGTGTACTTCAGAGCGCTTATATTAGGGTCACTCAAAAGCAGGGAGAGGTTTGGGTCAGGGATGTGAAACACATTCTGGTTGAAGGCCCAGTTTCCTCTATAGAGTGGTCCGTATACTAGTGTCATGATAACCTTTAAATTTCAACATTTTAAAATGTTTTTCTTTGTTGCGGCGCAGCGTAAATGACATGAAAATCTCTAGATTTTCACAAAACCAAAGAATTACGATGTAAAATGACTACAATCTAAACATAAAGCCAATTTTAATAAAACTTTTTGGTGCAAAATCCAATTAAATGTCCAAAGTTTTGCAATATAGGTGTTTTTAAAAATTTGCCCTGACAGCATGGTTTTGAGGCCCATTTACACGACATGTCAACTGAAAACTCATAATTTCTGTGTTTTCATTTCAGTAATGTTTCATGTTTATGTGGCAACATTTTAATAAAAATGTCAATTTCTACTGAAATCAATTACAGGCTGTCTATATAAAAGTACTTTCATAAAAAATGTTTCAAAAACGTTTTGACTTTGATATTTTCTTTGTTCATTGAGTTCACCTGCATGGATTATCTACATTCAAAACATATTTCTCAGGCAAAGTGTATAAAATCACACCATGGTGTTTTTTTTTTAGTAAATGAAGAGATACACAAAGTGTTGATTACAGAATAAATAAATGGCTTCAGAATGCAGATTAGGAGGTTTGATTATTTCAAATTGTGGCCAGTCGGTGGCAATTTAGGAATTTAAAGGTAGAAAATTATATTTCATGGTGTTGTTTATACCCAGATTACTAATTTAGGGGATTGTTTTTTTTTTTAATCTGCTATTTTGTAGCCAATATTTTCTTCTTTTAAAACAAATCAATAGCTTTTTACCAACATTTCATTCCAAAACAAATTGACAGTGTAATTTTGCTTTGTATGTTTGAGAAATCAAGTTTGAATGCAGCAGTTTGTAAAAATTAACTAATATTTTAAGTGTTTTGAATTTTAAATGTTTAATGAAATATCAATGGAATAAGAAACTATGTATATTTAAACAATGCTATAGTAGTTCTCACCTCTGACTGCATAATAACCAGATTTATTGTGATTCATTTTACTTTTAGGAATTAGGCAGCCAGTTCTGTGCCGTGAGAAAAGTGCGTGGTGATGGGAACTGCTTCTACAGAGCATTCTGCTTCGCACACTTGGAGTCCGTCCTCCATAACGCCAGAGCTTTGCAGAGGTCGATCATCAGTACACTTCGTTGAGGTCACAGAAAATAGAACCCTGTTGGTTACATGTTTTATGGTATCGTCTCACTGGTTTTCGTTTTCAGATTCAAGGAGAAGATGATCGGGAGTGGTGGGGCGCTGCTTTCTGCGGGGTTTGATGAAAACTCCTTCAAGCACCCCTTGAATACAGTAAATGAGGAATTTCATTGCTTTTCATAATTTCTACAAAGTAAAAATATGTGAAAAAAAAAAACTGAAGTAGCAGTTTAAACCAACGTTATTCACAATTTCCATTTGAGTTACCATCATCATCGGATATGGGAGCAGACAGTAAATATTCTGTCATCCTCAAGGTGCTAAGCGTCGTGGAGCAGTGTCAGGCCGACGAGCACGACAACACCCTGCTGAAGCTCTTCAACCACCAGCCGACGTCAGATGGCGTGGTACAGTACCTCCGACTGCTAACGTCAGCTCACCTGCAGCACCACGCGGACTTCTTCGGCAGCTTCGTGGAGGCCCCAGATCTCCGTGCCTACTGCCGCCAAGTCAGTGAGAGCGTGCTGCCGCCACCTTGGGTGAGAAACTGCTGTGGGAGGATGCATGAGTTTTGTGCTCTCTTCACCCAGGAAGTGGAGGCCATGGCGATGGAGTGCGACCACGTGGACATCCTGGCGCTGTCGCAGGCTCTGGACGTTTGCATCCACATCGTTTCGATGGAGGGCGACGAGCAGCAGCTGGCTCATCACATCATTCCAGAGGGAGACGAACCGTCACTTCACCTCCTCTACCAGACGTCACATTATAACATCCTGTACCCGCGGACGCCGCGGCTCTGACCTCCACTCAGGAACACCAACTCACCGAGACACTTGTGGGAACAGCTTTTTATAAAATCTTGTAGTTTACAGCAACTCAACATGGAAAGTACAGGTGCACACTGTGCGCTCAATATTTAGAAGAATTAAAAGGATTTTTTTTTTTTTTACAAACTTTTTTTTTTTAAATCACTGCTGCTTCTGCTTTCTCTGCTGTGGCTTAACACTTTTCTTAAACTTCTTTTTCCTCCCCTCCTTTGAAACACTGGTCAGAGCGCTTTCCTTCTTGGACAGAGGGACGTTGGGCAGCGGGAGCTTCCCCATCTGAGTAGGGTACTTGGTCTTTAACATGTTCTTGAAGATGGGCTGCGAGATCAAATGCTTCAAATGCTTCTTCATCCCTTTGACTTTCTTCTGCTGCTCCCTGTCAGCGTCCTCATCCTTGTCTCCGCCTGCACGCAAACAAACTTTCAGTCAAACTTGCTCTATACCTTTCAACACAGGTTAATATAAATCCAAAGTGCTTCATGAAACAATGAACAGACTCCTCAAAATATTAGATTCTTGATAGTTTGATCACTTTTTATTACTTGTGACCATCGACACCTTTTAACATAAAAAGTACAGATCAAACAAACTGATAATTAACTATAGTCGACACTTTTTAGTGTGACTGCACACACTGATAATTAAGAACCGACATTATGAGAAATGGAAGTCGTCATGCGAATCATCAGCATGTTTTATCTATCAGGCTAATAAAATCTACTGGAGAGGAAAATACAGCAGATTTTAGACGTCACCTGAATCTGTGAAGTAAAGCTTTATATTTAAGACTCACATCTGTTCAATGTGTTGTCAGTGGCTGGCTAAAAGGCCACAAATAAAAAACATTCACAGGATGAAATTAACGTGTATAAGATAATGAAAGATCATTTGTATCATGCTGGGGAAAATGGATTCAATATAACCACATAGGTCAAACTTCTACTTCACGTAAATATGAAAATGAATCCATTACAGAGACCATTACCTGTATGTTCAGTTCCATATTTTAAATTTTTTTTCAAAACTGTCACAGTGTTTGAGGATAGAACCGGCAGACTTGATACACACCGGCACCGAAGACATAGCGCTGCCTTTACTTTTCCTCCATACAATGCACACGAGTACTACACAACTACATGCATGCCAAGAAATGGAGGGTGTTCAGTTCCATAATAAACACTTTTTCTCTATTTCCTGTTCACTTTGTGTTGTTTTTTTTAAAATTATTTTTGACTTGAGTTGTGGTTTTGCCCCTCTGTCTTTCTGAGATAAGAATAAAAGCATTCAGGCGAATATCAAATAATGACAAAATGATCTGTTTATCACGTTTGTGTCTGGATGCTGTTAAAAAGTCTTGTGTGCTTCACACTGAAGGAAAGAGGAGGGATTTAATCACATTGGGACAAATTCTATTTTTGCAAACGTTGTTTCTTGGTCTCTTGGGGCGATCAAAGAGGGAGCAGTTCAATGTGCTCAGTCTCAACCAAATACACCAAATAAATTCATTCACCTCCTACAAGCTGCATAGGAGACGAGGATCCAGAGCTCAAAACATGAATTTATTCAAAATTAAAGCATATCAATGATGTGTGTGTATGGGGGCATGAAAATCAAAGGATAGTGCCCACACAGATTGTGTGTGTGTGTGTCTGTGTTGATATGAAGCATATGATGAGATTTGTTGTTCCACTGGTGTAACAATGTTTCTCTCACCGAGTAAAAGCTCGTCATCCAGGTCGAGCTCCAGCGCCTCGGCTGCACGTTTGAACCATGAGTTGTGCTTCTTCTCTCTGCTGTTGAAGAATTCCATCTTCTCGATGCTGTGGGCCAGTTTCACTCGCTCCTGCAGCAGGAACACCGGTCACATATCAAACGCCACCCAACGAGCCCCCTGAACGCGGGTCCAGATGGGAGTGGGCCTCACCTCGATAGCCTTCATGCACTTGGTCTCCACAGGGAACATGGGCATCTCCTCGTCCTTCCCCAGCGTCTTGTAGATCTTCTGGAAGTTCATCATGTCTTCGGGGCCGATGAGCAGCAGACTCAGCCCCTCCTTGGTGGCTCGCGCCGTCCGGCCGCTCCGGTGGACGTACGTCTCGGATGTTCGAGGAACCTGCGAGCAGAGGTGGAGAGACATAGGGAAAAAAGTGCAGGTACAGGTCAACCTACAAAGCAGGAGCTCATTTTAATGTAATTTAATTCAAACTGAAAATTCTCTAGATCATAGGTTAAAAAAAACATTTATATTCTTTATAATTTTTGCTTACAAGTCATGAAAATCAATATCACACAGAATCTAACAGGATTTTTCTAATCTTTTAACTGGAGTTCATAACTGTCAAATTCACTATATGTCTATACTGTAGGAGAGCAAGCAAACCAACATTTAAATTCCACTGTGTGTCTTGTAAGAACAGAACAATTGACAATAAAAGTGCAATAAATGCAATAAAAGTCACTTAGACTTCTTAAAAATAATTTTTCAACAATTAAACACACAACACTGTCCCAACCCCTCGATACCAGACCCCACATGAAAAATACTAACAGTGTAGCTGGCCAGCGTGCGCAGGTTTTCTACAGCTGCTGATTGATGGAAATAAATGAATGTGATGCGCTGGTGATGAACTGGTCAATACAAAAGCGCAATGTGCAGTGAGAGCCAGTTTTATAATATAATAGGAGTTATCGACTTCACACACAATACAATTAAAATCGACGTCTTCTCTCGGAATAATTTTCTAAAATCTGGGTTTTGCGGTCCGTCTGACAGCAGGAGAAGCTGCCGTCAGCTTTCAGAGTGTTTACCTGGTAGTGAATGACATGCTGAACGTCGGGGATGTCCAGACCTCGCGCCGCCACGTCGGTGGTCAGAAGAACACAACTGTGAATTAAAGCGAAAGTCGGTAAAATGAGTGGTTGTGCTGAGTATTAAATGGAACTTCCCAAATTCTGACTTATTTTCTTATAATCTTTGTAAAACTAATATCCTCATAGAACAACTTCAATGTATGGAAATGAACCATTACAGAAACGCTGCTAATGCGCCAGGTGACCAATAAACACTGACAATATTTCGATGACAGCTATACACAGTGTTCCAGTAGTTACAGAGCATTTCTTCACTTTTGTCAACGACAGTTTCTCTTAACCACATTCCTTTCAAACGGTTTAGACTTAATGTAAAATATTTTGTAACAAATCACATAAGGGCAAGGCAGTGTCCCGACTTTTTTGAAATGTGTCACTGCCACTAAATTTGAAATAAGCAAGTTTCCAGGAAATTGTAAGGAGGAAAACAAGTGTCAATCTCATTATGTAATACGTATGTATTTACATTCTGATTTTATTTAAATTTAACATAATGTCCCAACTATTTTGGAAATGAAAGCTTACTAGTGTAGCTCAGCTGTGTCATTAAACCAAAGTGGGAGCAAGTACAGAACGTGAGCAGACTCAGCCTGACAGTCGAGTCACCAGAAACAGAAGCTAATCTCCTCTGAAGACGCCGAATAAAACCCAGAAGCTCTCAGCTGCGGTTCAACACTTTTGGCATCATCATGAGCTGTGCGTGCGAGATACACTCACCTCTCCCTCTCGGCGAAGCGCTCAAGGTTTTTGAGGCGCTGTTTCTGGTGCATGTTGGCGTGCAGAGGCAGCGGCGTGCAGTCCAGGATCACCAGCAGGGAGTTGAGTCTCTTGATGCAGTCGATGCTGTTGGCAAACACCATGGTGCGCCCCGGGTACTGCAGCAGGAAGTAGTAGAGGTAGAAGTCCTTCTCCTCCTTCTGGCAGTGGATCTGCGTCTCCGTCAGCGTCTCCACGGTGGCTTCCTTCCTGGTGAGGTCGATGACTTTGGGCTTGGATTTGATTCCCACCTTCTCCATGAGGACCTCCAGCTTGTTCCTCTGGTCCATGCTCCTCTTCTTCTTCAGCACTCGCGACGGCAGGCTGTGGGTCATCGTCAGCGTGGCAGAGAATACGAACATCTGCCTGGTGGGGTTGTAGTGGGTGCTGTTCAGCATCTCTAGCAGGTTCTCCAGCTCTAAAAAGTGTCCTCTCTCCACCATGCGGTCGGCTTCGTCGATGACGAGACACCTTAAACACAAACATAGTTAAACTAAGACTCGGCTCACACAGCGACATTTCCAGTGAAAACACACCGTTTCAGAAAAAGCTCCTCAAAGAAGAAGCTGCTTCTTCAACTCATAGAAGATGAAAATGGGGCTGATCAGCTCCATCACTGATCAGTGAACAGAGCTCCACTGAACCGGCAGAAACATCAACTATGTGAAAATATTTCCGCATTTAGAGAAAAAAACAGTCTAACAGACATTTGCAAAATCTGCAGCGTTTCACAGCTTCTCTCAATACAATTAGTTTGATTCCACAACAAAACTAAACTCCGATGGAGTGCGCACTAGTTTCACAAGTCTCATGCAGCAGAGTTGTGAAACAGGAATTCCAGGAGAGGATCAATTCAAGAATAAACAAAGAACACGTTTATGCAATAACGGACACCATAAAGCCAAGACTGGGAAAGTCTCGGCTTTGGAAGATACTCACTGTAACAGGGCCAAAACTTCTGATTGGGATTTTCTGCTTGCTTACTTTGTTTTAGAACAATTGCATACAAAATACCTATATACAAAAAACAATATACGTAGTTTGCAATCCTTTTTGATGACTTTGCATTAATTTCAAGCTATTCATAGCTGTAGCAAAGTAAACAGCTGAGCATATTTTGTATTTTTAGAGTTTCAGTTCTGTAAAAAATCGGAGTTGTTTCATTTCAAATCCAGTGTGATGAGTTCCAGAGCTGAAAGTCTGAAAGCTGTGTCAAATATTTGAGTCTTGACGGTGGCTTCTTTTGATGTAACAAAGCAGGACAGTCGGGCTTCAACTAGTCTAATATTGGCTGTTTTTTTATTTGTGACATTAGAAGCATCTGACTCTAGATAATGGAGTCTAAAGCTTCAGTACTCAGATATATGTGCCTTACCTGAGCTGTCTGAGGTTGACCAGATGTGGATCTTTCTCTTTGATTAAATCCCACAGACGTCCCGGTGTAGCAATAATGATCTCTGGCCTGCGCTTCAGCAGCCTCCTCTGCTTCTGCTGTGCCATTCCTCCCACCACAATGGCTGTTTTGATCCCTGCACAACAGTGACACATTGGATACCTTGACGTCAGTGAAAGTGTTAAGATTTGATCTATTTATCATCCTCCGACTGACGTCGACTCACCTGTGAACTTTGCGATAGCGTCGATGTGGTGTTTGACCTGAACAGCCAGCTCTCTGGTGGGAGTGAGAACAAGCCCAAGAAGAGGCCGGTTCTGATCAACAGCATCTTTCTCCTTCAAATCCAACTCTGCATTTGCAGAATCAAGCTGCTCGTCTTCGTCTATTTCTTCCTCCACGTCTTCTTGAATCTGATCGTCCGCATCTACATCCTCTTGTTCTGAAGCCTCCATCTCATCCTCCTGCTCCGTGTCTATTGTGGGATTATTCACAGAGGGCAAATACAAACTCTCCACCTTTTCTGAAGGCTCACTGTTGTCATCGGCTGTTTTTTCCGGGCATTTCTTCCACTCAAGGATGCTGTGGATCATAGGAATGCCAAAAGCCAGAGTCTTACCACTACCTGGGAAAAGGAGAAATAACGAAAATTTAGTGACAAAATGTTGTGAATTAAAAAAATAAAATGAAATAAAATAAGAGAGAAACTGAACAGTATCTCACCTGTTTCTGCTGCACCCAGTATGTCCATACGATCTCTGATGGCAGAAGGCAGAGCCAGGGCTTGAATCGGTGTAGGTGAAGCAAATCCGAGACTACTCAGCGCTTTTAGGACCGGAGGGGGAACAAACAGCTCCTTCCACGCACTCACGTCTGCATTTTTGTCATCGGAACCACAGCGAGCTGCATCTGTCCAGTTCTTCACTTGCCTCATGGGGGGTTTTGAAATTTCATCTTGATCAGGTTTTTCATCATCTGGAGTCACCTGCTCTGGTGGAGGCTCTACAGTTACCTGTTCCGATGAAGGCTCTAACGTTGCCTGCTTTTCGGGCTCTGCACTCCTTTCTGCCTGTTGCTTTGGTTTCTTTTTCTTCTTTTTGTTTTTCTTTTTTGATTTCGCCTTCAGATCAGACACTAGGGGTGAATCTTTAGCTGCTTCATCATTTACCACTTCATCTGAAGCATCAATTTCCTGCTTATCCTCTTCAGGTGAAACACTATCTGATTGATTTGCAGGTACTATCTTCTTCTTTTTCTTCTTCTTGGGTTTCTTCTTCGCTGGCTCAGATGTGCTCTCGTTTCCAGCCTCCTCTCCTTCACTGGATTTTCTTTTCTTTGCCTTTTTCTCCTTCTGCTTCAAGACCTTTTCAGCTTTGGCTGCAGCTTTTTCGGTGTCAATCAGACTGTAGTTTGTCAGCTCTTCAAAACAAACCAAACCCTCCAGACCCTCCTCGGAGAAGAGGCTGGGATCGAGCTCCACTGCTTTCCATTTCCCTTTAACGTTGATGCCCCGTTTGTTTGACTTCTGCTCTCTGGGGGAAACAAACCTCTTCTTCGCTTTGTTATTGTTATTTTTCATTTTGTCTACAAATGAAGAAAATATAATTACAGGTCAAAGAACCTTAAACGCACACGTGCTTTCAATGTGTAAAGTTAGCCAGCAGTAACCGACGAAAGCTTAATTATACTACCACACAGCCACGAATAAAGTTCACGATCCACGAGAAAATCCATAAAAACAAACAAACAAAAAAGTCCTACCTCGACTGAGTGTTTTAAAAGCATCAAAATAAGCTCCCGTCTGATGACAACCATGCATGAGCATAGGACGCCGCCATGACAGTTCCGGTCACATGGTTTGAAAAACTTTATTGATCGGCCAACAAAACAATGAACTCACGCCACTGTGAAATTGTAGGCATATGCAACTTTTCCAACAAAAATTAGTTCGAGAGGTCAATTTTGTCTGCGGTGCATCTCTGAGATAGTAATGTAATTCCATGTAGATTATTTCTGTTCTAAATGTAACATTGGTAACGAAATACAAAATACTGATACTGTGAAGCCCGCAGGCTAATTTCCAAAAACTCAAAGTAATCATTGATTTAGTAGCAGGAAGATGATAATTTTAGATACGTTTTAATCAGTTGTTAATGGAAATTCCTTGATCACTACTGTATTATTAGATTTATAACTACGAATTTACTACTAATAATCTACTAAACATGGAATTCCGCAGGGTTCTGTCATAGGTACTATACTTTTCACTTTATACATGCTTCCTGTAGGGAATATTATTAAAAAAAACACTCTATTAACTTCCATTGTTATGGAGATGACACACAAATCTATTTATCTATGAAACCAGACGATACTAATCAACTTTCTACACTAGAGGCTTGTCTGAAAGACATAAAGGCTTGAATGAGTCGTAGCTTCCTGCTTCTGAACTCAGATAAAACTGAAATTATTATATTTGGTCCAAATTATCTGAGAGATAAATGATTTAAATATGTTGTAACACAAGGTGATATTACTTGGATTTCCAGTACCACTGTTAGGAACCTGGGAGTTATTTTTGACCAGGATTTATACTTCAGCTCCCACATTAAACAAATCTGCAGGATTGCCATTTTTCACCTACGTAATATTTCCGAAATTAGAAACATGCTGACTCAGATTGATTCTGGAAAACTAATCCATGCATTTGTTATTTCCAGAGTGGCTTATTGTAACTCCCTATTATCAGGGTGTCCAAATAATTGCTTAAAAAGCCTTCAATTAATCCAAAATGCAGCAGCGAGAGTTCTGACAAGAGCCAGCATAAACGATCACGTCACTCCAATATTAGCCTCTCTTCACTGGCTCCCTGTTAAATTTAGAATAGAATTTAAAATCCTCCTAACTTACAATATAAAGCTCTTAACAACCCCATCATATCTTAATGAACTGATAGTCCCATATCTCCCCAGAAGAACACTTTGTTCTCAGAGTGCTGGTTTACTGTCGGTGCCTAGGTTTTCTAAAAGTAGGGTGGCAGGGCTTTCTGCATTTTGGCTCCCCTGATGTGAAACCAGCTCCCAGTTTCAGTTAGTGGAGGCTGACACAGTACTTTTAAGGCCAGACTCCAGACGTGTCTATTTACTAAAGCTTACAGTTTGGTCTGTTTCAAAACACTCCAATGCCCCCTACTCCCCCGCCTCACTCTATGCCTCTCTCTCTTCCTCCTACCCCGACCAGGGTCTGTATCCTAACCTGAACCAGGGTCTGTTTCCCTCCCCCAACCTATCTGTCTCCATCCTATCCTTTCCTCTCCTCTATCCTCTCACCCCAACCGACCAGCAGATTGCCGCCACTTCTGAGTCTGGTTTCTGCAAATATTTCTTCCTGGTAGAGGGAGTTTTTCCTTTCCACAGCAGTAGTGGCGCCAGGATTTTGATTGTGGGTGGGCCTCTAGAAAACTTGGATGGGCCAGTTAGAAAACAAAAATCAATCGGTTCACCTTCATCTCTTTTCCAGCACTTTTCTGCGGCACTGAGGACAGCGACTCAGTAGCGTACCTGTGTGGCTCTTGTGTCCGGAGTCCACGCGTAGGGCAGAAGCCGCTGATTGGCTGAGAAACTTTCACTCAAAGCTTTCCTCAGGTTGCTTATTGGATGAACTACTAGTATGAAAATCACTCACTACTCACTATTGGCCTGTGTCAAAAGCATGGTCAAAATAGGTGGGCCCGGACCTAAAATGGGTAGGCTCAGGCCCACCTGGGCCCAATAGTAGCGCCGCGTGTGTTCCACAGTCGCTCATGTGAATTTGTTGGGTCTCTCTGTTAAAAGTACCTAGAGATGACTGTGTAGTATTTGGTGCTATATTTATGAAGTTGAATAAAACATAATTTAAATTAATTTGTCATTTAATTAGACTGTGATGGAGAATGTCAATCACAATGTACCCACAAGATATTTTCACAATGATCCAAGATGCCTCTCTGGTATAATGAAAGTAGCTATAAACGGTGAATGGATAGAAATGTATTGAGGGTGAGTCATTAGTCAACCAAAATGGCAATTTTACTGGCCAAAAGGCTTCAACTCTGCACTTCTAGTTACTATCAGTACAAAAAGAAAACTAAGAGGTTATTTCTTTTAATTCCCAAGCAAAGTTACTCACAAGTTTGTGAGCCCTGCTGCTAAAATAGAGTGAAACTGCAAAGTTCTCACACTCAATATGTTCAGTGTTGGTGAATACTGTTTCTCGAGGGAAATAAAGTCATGACACATTTATCATCCAAATCTTAATAATCTAAAATTAATTTAGATGTTTTAAGTCTAAACTGTAGGTTGCCTAAGAAACAGATTTAGAGATTATTACTAAAAGCTCTGTGGAAAATAAACATACTGAGAAGTGAGGTGGTTCTTTTACATAGTGATGTCAGATGCCCTAACAATTCCAATTACTGTAAATTTTACAGACTGGGCAAATGACTGGTATTATTGCACACTGATTCTATTCAGAGAGGCTTTTAAGCTAAAAAATCACAAATTTGATAGAAAAATTCAAAAGTAAGCCCGAATAAAATTTTTTTTAATGACTATTGTTTCAACCCCTCACAGGCAGACTTTAAGAGAAGAAACAAAAACAAGCATTTAAAACCAATCTGAGATTAAAAACAACCTGACTATAAACAAAACAAATCTCCCTCTCTCTTCATCAGATCTCTGTTAATATTTGGTGGGGTCGATCACTCTGCCCATGAACAGCAGGCAGTTTGTGTCCTCGTGGTAGATGAAGAAGAAGAATGGCCGGTTGACGGTGAAGGTTCTCGGTAGAGAGTACGGAATGATACCGATTGTGGTGACAGCGGCCGCGGTGGTCCCGGTCTCGTCCACCTCGATCACGGCTTTGTGCATCACCTGAACAGAAAGACCGTCTTCGGCTGGACTCTATGGGATTGTAAATGTATGAAATGAGAAAAATGAGGACTGACCTCTGACACTTTCAGGCCTCTGTCTTTACTCAGCCTGGTCAGGTTGGCTGCATTAGTGAAGACGCTGGACACGCCCATGTCTGGGAGGATATTGTGGAGGGAATAGGACTGCTCCATCTTGAATTTAGGCAAGTTGACTTCCAGTTTTCTGTGAAAGAGAAAACATTTTGGCTCATTATTCACTCTTTTAATGCTTGTTCATCACAGCTCATTACAGATCAAAGGTCACGACTCCTGTGGGGGCTGCCAGCGAGTCACAGGAAACAGAGTATTGCCACTTTTATTTAAAAAAATAAAAAATTAATGGTTGCAAAAAGCATAGCTGGGATTGTTATAGCAACCACTACTTTGATAATAACTAGAAAAGCACTCCGAGAGCGCAGACCTCTGCAAAAATTACGTTTTCAACGGTAAAATTTCAACAATTCAATTCGCGCCATATCGTTAATCTGGATCAGATCCAGATGAAATGTAGCACAATTCAGGGCAATGATCCTCCAAATATACATGTCAAATTTCAAGAGAATCAAAACAAAATTCTATGAGTTATGATTTTTTTCGAAACTCGTAAATGGGGTTTCCAATGTTAAATTCCAGAATTTTATCTGACTTTATTCTGGAGCCGATCTGGATGAAATTTTGGACCCTACTAGATAGGACCATTCTA
>OMNM01064815.1:0-11537 GCA_900302745.1 Parablennius parvicornis | reverse complement strand
TTTTTTTTGTCCCCCCCCCCCCCAAAATTTTTTTTTTTTTTTAGTGGCCCTAAGAAGCTCTGTTTATTAATGCTGGAAGTTTTTGACTTAAAATCAATGTTATTGTTTCACTTTGAACCAAAACTGCAGCTTCATTTCTGTCAGCGAGCTTCTAAAGAAAAGCAACGATCCTCCACGAGCCAGTTCACTCTGACTTTTCCATACCTGTTCTCTGGAACTCGATTTGACATTTCCTGCTGATTTCCAATAAACTGCGTTGCCGGTCACTCTCCTCCTGGTACCGGACGACAGTTTGTTCCAACACGGTGGATATTTCTCGGGCAGCAGCGGCGAGTCGCTCGTTGATAAACTCCCTCAAAGCCTGAAGTGACGTCATAGTTGCTACGGGAGATGAAATGTTTCCTGCGTGAGCCTGGAGAACAGACCGGAGTCCAACAAGCTCCGAACCGCCGCCAAACGGTTCTTCTTCTCCTTCGAAGTTTTCCAGCAGTTCGCCATCCATCCACCGCCTGTTCCCCGCTATAGACTGGAGCCAGGTCCGTCCCGGCTACCACATCTGTCCGGGGCGGGGCTTCCGCATGCGCTCAGGTACCACATCGGCCAGTGCTGGAGAGTGATGCAGCGTCGCCGCCATATTGGATGGGGCATCTCGCTCTCAGATAGCGCCAGTCAACGGGAGTTAACGCAGAACGAGCAACTTTGTCCATGTTTTGTTCACAAAAACTTGAAGGTAGGTTAAAGAGAGCCGACCAATGGACCTTTCTCTGCCTTTACTCTGAACCTCAGTCTGATGATGTGACTATTTGATATGTTACATAAAGCCGTGAGCGTCATGAATCTGCATCTGCTCATAAAATTTCCAAATCTCTTGGTTGCTTTGTGCAACTCTTTTTAGACAAACACCCACATAAGTAAATGTTATAGATGAATCGATGGGGAGATAGATTGATCGCTAGATATGTTCACTTAAGAATACACAACCCCTTTGGCTCACACACACATTTGAAAGCAGCAGTGGACCACTTTCCTGTGACAAGCCGGGATGGTGCAACCTCTGCCCAAAGGTGTGTCCAGATGTAAGAGCCACAAATGCCTGTGTTTGAATGCAAACCAGCGAGAAATGATTACAATTCTGTTTGCCCAAGCACATTTGAGCAGTTTCATCAACACACAGTTGAACAACTTTGGTTTAATTTCTGCTATATTCAACAGTTTGATTTTTTTGAGGGGACTTTTTATGGTATTTGCCAATATTTTTCGATACAGTGGCTATCCTAATTTATTAAATGTTGAAAGTATGTTTTAATTTTCAGTTTTACATACAGTCCTGTAAATATAAATGCATATAAATCGTTTTTATTCCAGTTAAAGGTAAAAAAAAAATCTATGCAGATTTATAAAAATGCACTTTTACCATTAAAGACCATCTCAACCGTTTGGTAAACAAAACGAAAAAGTCATTCCCGTAAAAAGATCATTCGGTGTAGCGAGAAACTACGGCGCTGCTTTTTTTTTTTTATTCAACAAGAAGATTTACAAACTTTTGTGGTGGCTAAACAAGCAGTCATCTATCATAGAGGAGAAAAAACTAAACAAAATAACATGCAAACAAACGGAGACAAGAGGGATGTGTAAGAAGCCAAAACAGCGTAATTAAAGCAATAACAGGAACCCGGTCTGTTCGATAGTTTGCACTGTCAGTGTTCAACCAGCAGGGGGCAACACTGTACAGAAGATCTGTCACAGGTTACAGTTTGTGTAAATAGAGGGAGGAGCTGCACCTCTGCATCTCACCTCTGCAGGCTGTGTGTGTGTGTGTGTGTGTGTGTGTGTGTGTGTGCGTGTGTGTGTCTCTCTTTTGGTCTGTTGTGTATATGAGCTGAAAGGAAGTGTCTCAGGTGGACTAGAGAACGTAAAAAAGAAACCCCACTGGAATTGTTTTTTTTTTTTGTAAAGAATTTTAAATTGTTTTAAAAAGAAATCATTACAGTTTCCGCTTTGCAATTTACACTTAGCTGTTTAAACTTGTATATATATGTATATATGTATATATGTATATGTGTATATATGTATGTATATGTATGTATACACACAGCTAATCCTAAGAATGATGGAGGTCCAGCCTAAGTAACTTGAACTGACTTTTTAATAAAGTGTGTGTGTGTGTGTGTGTGTGTGTGTGTGTGTGTGTGTGTGTGTGTGTGTGTGTGTGTGTGTGTGTGTGTGTGTGTGTGTATGTGTGTTGTTTCAGGGTGCAGAAGGATGAATCTCCTGCTGACCAATACATGCTTATGTATCACGATGGGACAGTCTTATATGACCGGGCCATGAAGGTGGTCAGCACCTGTCAGATGGACATCCATAAGTTCCCCTTTGACACACAGAGCTGCACCATCACCATGAGTTCTGTGGTCCACAGCGGTGAGGCTATTATGTCTCTATTTCAGTACCTTTTTCATTCTTTTGTTTTTACTTGTATTTTTTCATCATTGCTGGCCTCCTCTCTCAATGCAGCTGAAGAAATGCGTCTTATTCCATCCTCAAACTCTTCTCGGGCAACAGAGTTTACCCTGGACATGATAAAGACTCAAGGAGAGTGGGAATTTCTCAAACTCTCCGTGACTAGCACGAACATCACCTTCGATAGAAGCTGGGACCAGCTTGTATACACAGTAAGCAGCAAAGGAAAGGTTAAATGATAAAAGACTATAATGTACAACAAGTTTCTACGAAGAGATAGTGTAAACATTAATATTGGCTACATGGTGGTGTCCTGGTTAGGGGTCACGCCTCTCAGCGACCTCAACTTTGATCCCAGGCGAATAATCTTTTCTCGTGGAGCTTGCATGTTCTCCTTTTGCGTGCAGGGGATTTCCCTTTAACCTAACCACAGTTCAGATACGCGAGTTAGATTGATTGAAGATAGACGTCTAGATGTTGAATGTGTTGGTCTATCCATGTCATGAGTCTTGTTATCCCCCGAACCTTGACCTTGTCTTTTTCCAGTTCACGGTGAAGAGAAGGCCCCTCCTCCACATTACCAACTTTCTGCTGCCCATCCTGTTCTTTCTGTGCCTGGATCTTGCGTCCTTCTACATCGCAGACCATCGAGGGGAGAAACTGGAATTTAAAGTCACTGTGCTGCTGGCCATCTCTGTTCTGCTGCTCCTTCTGAACGACATCCTGCCCTCCACGTCCAATAAGACTCCACTCATAGGTTCAGACGCTCGCCTGAAGCAACAAATGTCCAGTTGGAAAACAAAAAGCACCAACAGCTTGTTTCTTCTTCTCACTCAGCGACCTACTGCGTCGTGATTTTCGCTCTGATGCTTCTCAGCCTGCTGGAGACCATCTTGGTGACGTATCTGATGGAGAAAGACTCACAGAAAATGGTTCAGGAGGGAAGCACGCCGGTGGACTGTCAGGAAAACGTCAAACATGGAGACAATGACGACTCAAAAGGAGGTAAGACAAGGTCGCTTATTTTGATTGTAATTGGAATCATTCCGATTCATCGATCAGAAGGTCCACGTCACATGAACATTGGCTCAGATTAATGTATTTGTCTGCACCAACAACGTCATCCGATTTAATCCCATAATGCTTTTCACTGTTTCACACCTCCAAGTTTACCCAGATGCACCACGGAGATATGAAACCAACTTCTTTGTTATATTTTATATTTATTAAATTCTTGCTGAGCTCAAGCTGGAGATGTTTGGAGATTCAGATTACCTGTGTGTTTGCTCTTTTTTCAGAGGACAAACGGCAATGTTTTTCTTCCTGCATCTGTGAAGTGCCAGACAATAGGAAACCACACGAGCTGCTCCCTGTTTCAGAAGAGGTATGGCCGTATACACACTGGAAACAAACTACCGATGCATGGTGGGTAACCAAAATAATTTCACGGGCTGTTTACAGACGTCTCGTTTACACCTGGTGTTAACATACTTTTCGGGTGATCAGACTCCATATGGTGAGCCCTGACACAGAGTCTTTACATTGTCCTTATCATGTGTTTCAGACTAATCACATGGGTAAGGATTGTGTTCCTACCTCTATGCATCTTCTGCGAAATGCCCCAGTTGTGATTTATGAGTCATCCAGCTTGGTGCTGGACGTTATCCACGGCCCAGGACACTATAAGGCGTCGCATCACTGCAGACCTCTGGGCATGGACGTCCAAGTTCTTTTCCAAAGTTTCTTTAGAAGGTTGGAAAGACTGGTGCATTCTCTCAAACAAAAACACCGTGCCATTGATAATGTTTCTTTATTACATATGATCAGTGTTGGGAAAGGTCATTTTCTGCGTGAACTAGTTCAAAGTTCAGTTCACAAATTTTAAAATGATCTAGTTCAGTTCATAGTTCATATAGTCCATAGTCCATATTGGCTTTTGCAGTGGCCAGTCGAACAAATTTGTTAAATAGCCCCTCAGGAACAACCATGCTAAACTGTGTGCTTGTATCACAGTGTGCATGATTTTTCTCTAATCCGCCCCACTATTGGAAAAGTAAAACCCTCAAGGAGACCATTCTGAACTGCAGTATACTGTTAACAACAAAGTCCAGAAGATGTCTCGACATAATTCTTGTTCTAACACAAACACAATCTGAGGTAGGAACCAGGCTGAGGTGAGTTACTCGCACCTTGAAAGTCTATCCGGGTACTTTAGTTCAATGTGCCTTCTCAGGTTTGACATCGCGCCGCGGGTGGGGGAGTTGTCCAGAGCGGAATACCAGCCAAGTCCGCCACTGCATGGAGGCAGAGTCTGAGTTAGTGCTGCTGTCTTCTTCCATTTGTTTTTGCCGCGATGCTTCGCACTTTGATGACGTATGCGGCGGTGCGACTCTGTGGTGGCAGCTGTTGCCAGATTGGGTGTTTTCCCCCGACATGTTAAGGCCCGTCTACGGAGTAATTTATCTGGGTTTTCCACTTGAAGGCTCTATGGCAGAGGTGGGCAAACTCGGTCCTCGAAGGCCGGAGTTCTGCAGATGTTAGGTCTTACCCTGCTTCAATCATACCTGATTCTAAGGATGATGTCATCACCAAAGTTGTGAAGCAGTCCAATAACAAGCCCCTTATTGCAATCAGCTGTGTTGCAACTGGGAGAAACCTAAACCCTGCAGGACTCCGGCCCTCGAGGACCGAGTTTGCCCACCCCTGCTCTATGGAAATCTGGCACTCTCTTAAACAACATTGAAATGTGAGAGCGTCGTTCACAAAAGCCAGAATGAGCGTGCTCACAGTAGCGTTCATCAGGCAGAAATACAGTGCGTTCAGTTAACTTTCACCCAAAATATGAACAAGTTCACGAACGCACGTTCACTGAACTCGTTCAGATACAACACTGCATATGATGTCACTGTCCTCACTGACACGTGACTGTTCACACTTCAAAGCCTATGTGGTGTCACTCACCACCTTGGAAAGTAGTTTGAGTGAAAGTGCTTTGATGCCTGTTCACACTTGTCTTTCGGACTAGCCACTTGTGACCTGATCACCTGAAATGCACGATAACACCAGGTGTAAACGGGCCCGGAGAGCAATCGGCACAGAAACTGAACTTTAAACTCTCATTTCGGTTAATCAACTGTTTTTAAAGCAAGTTTGTCAAACTCATGCCAGTTTGATCTTGAGAGGGTCACACCAGTAAAACAATAACATTATATCAATTAAAGCACAACTAGCTACTCCAAATGTTCATGTTGTTTTAGTGAGAAAAATATTTGACGACATCTACCTACAAAACCAACAAAACTAATTTTTTGAAAAGTCTTTAATACTTTCGTGACGCCTCATTTTCTTGACATTCAATGCCAGAGCAATGAGCGATCATCATCATCATCACTGTCACCTGTGCCTTTTGTAGGAGGCAAAAGTGTGTCAAATCTGTTACGACTCGTGACCACATGACTGTGTGCAGGTGAACAATGGAGTCCAGACGGAAGAACCTCATGTGTTGCTGTTGATCCTGGAGGAGCTGAAAGAGGTGCAGAAGACCCTCCATGTGCACATAAGCCGCAGAGTGGAGGGAGGGAAGTGTGCTTTGTGGGCCGCAAGAATCAACACTGCTTTCTTCTACTTGTACTTCTGTACTGTGTCTCTCTTTCTTCTTTTCATCTTCACGGCATGGACAAGTTAAAACTGTGGATTTGTGCTTCAGCTGACCCTCAAAATGTAACATGTTTGTGTGAGAGATTCGAGAGCGTTGTTGGTTTACAACTAATACAGCCACAGGTTTTTAGATGAAGAGAAGTGATAAATCCGATGATGCATGCAATTCAATTCTTTCTAAACAAGTATTTAAAATACTCCAAAAATGTTCAAAATCATGAAAAAGTCAACATTAGATTCAGAATTTTCTTACAAAGCCAACAAGATCTATATTTAATTCTATCACATTTCTTTTCTTCTTTTGTTCCTTCATTTTCTTGACATTAGATGCCAGAGTGATGAGTCATCATTATCATCATCATCATCTGAGCCTTTTTCAGGAGGCACAATTAAAAAAAGTGCGTGAAATAGTGAGAAAATAGAAGAACTGAAGATGGGGCACTAGTTCCTATAAATACTCCATATATCTTCCTTGTCTTTTAGTATAAAAATAGCACACAGCAAAACCCTACATTTAGAATATTTCTACAAAATATTTTCTTACTACAAATTACCACAAAGACATTTATTTTATTTTTTTTTTACATTAAAGCTGCAAGAAGCCTTGAACGGGTCCTGGCTACTTGCATGACTCCGACCGAAAATGTCAGTTGGTGTATGCATACTGCTCTCTCTATAGCCGTGGTCCCACCACAGGACGGGCCGGAGCGGAGCGGGGCGGGAGTGTACGATACCACAAAGCGTACCCAGGCCCAACTCTGTGGCACGGCCCCAGTATCTCCTTATGCGAGCAATGCACGGATGTGTCGGGCGAAGAACACGGAAGCGGCCGGCAGTGGACGGCCGTCCGAGCAAAAGCCCTGAGCCTCCTTTCTCGATGACACAACTTAAATGTCTCATTGTGAACATCAGCGTCCAGCTCCTGCTGAATCTCCTCCTCCTGTTACTGAGAGCAACGTCTGTACCTCGTTGAAAGACTGCGGTGTTGTGTCACTTGCGACATTTCAAAAAACCGAGTTAACAAAAAAAAATTAGTGGGTGCAAAGCTGCGTATGTAAACAACAACGGAGGATTTACAGCAGATGAAATTTAAAAAAATTACGGGCAAGACGAGAGTGACGACCGTCATGACCGATCAGCAGACGGCTGCGTTGTCGTTCCTCAGTACTCGCTACCTCAACAGAGGCGTGATGGAAAATGTAACCGGTGGTTACGGTTTTGTGGAACCATCAACAACTTTTGTCGGTGGGGCCGCATGGAAACCCGTCCTGCTCTGTTCGATGCCGGCACAAACAGCACGGTGGGACTGCGGCTTATGTGTTGTATATGTTAACATAGATTAAACAATCAACCAAACTCTTTTGAGAGCCAGGAAGTCGAGCACCTTCGCTCTTTTAATTACTTCTTGTAGCTAATGGTGGTTTTCCGTTAGCTCCTACTCAGTCTTACTTGACTTGACTCTACTTTGACGCACCCTCGGTCATTTTCCATTACATTATATTACCACCACGGTGTGGGCGGAGTCCCTGTCTTGCACAAGTAATCACCCCTGCAATAGTGCGGAGCGAATGTGCATTGAATATCAGCTAAATTTATAAATTATATAGTATATATTTTGATATGTTTATTAACATTACAAAATGTGGCTTGTCAGGGTCGTGCTTCACTGTCCGGTGTTTTGATTTCAATGATGCCCCTTTTAATTGATGACTTCTGCCACAAGCCGTTAGCAGCAGTTGATGTTGAAATAAGACAAACGGTACGATACCATTAACTTGAATGGAAATGCGGTTAAACGAAGTTCGCCAGTACAGCTACAGATTTTGGTGGCGTTTTTTTAACATCTGCTCTGAAAAGGGCACGCTCAAGGAAGCTGGTCACCGGTTAATCCAAAACACAGTGGCTCGGCCTCCTGATACTCGTAGTGGGTCGCTCCGTCAAGCTCCTGAATCCTCTGGTCTTCATGAGACAAAAAAAAAAACAAAAACACCTGCACATTTTCACTGCTCCACTGGGTTTATTTTTGTGCATCTATTCCCCTTTGTGAGTTTTAAAAAATGGCGGGGTGAATGAGCTGCTTTCTGACTCAATCAGCGGCCTGCTGTCTGCCGACGTCCCGTTTTCTGTTTGCCTTAGCTCACTTGGAACCTCGGCTGCGTAGGTACCACGAAAGTTCCTGTGGAACCTTAAACGTAGTGCAGGGGTCAGCAACCTCCAAACATTGAAAGAGCCATTTGGACCCATTTCCCGCTTAACAGTATGCGGTGGGAGGCGCACCCCCCATTATTGCAGCTGTCTGTGGCATGAATCATTGTTCCTCCACATGTCTGCTGATAGGTAGTGACCCACTGAGCAACGAGTGGTCCTTCTGTCTGTAAAACATTTTTTTATGAGTTTTTCCTGAAAATTACATTGAAACCCTGTCTGGACGCAATATGAACGTCGAAACAAGACCTCTGGACGACATGATACAATGAAAAAAAGATAAGAAGCATGAAAAAAAAAGCATGACAGCCTGGGATTGAACACAAACCTCTTTTGTAGAAGGCATGACTTCTGACCATTAGACTAGCAGTGCATTTATATGAAAGACAATCATAACAAGAAATTTGTAAGCATGTCTCTTATAAATGTTTAGCCATGATACATTTAGTCACACTACTTTTTTGAGTCTGTCATATATAAGTGACATGCTTATAAATTTATTGTTAGGATCAACGTATGCATAAGTGCACTGAGGGTCCAGTGGTTAGGATTCATACCTATCATGAAAGGGGTTTGGATCCAGTTCCAGGTGGTTTCACACTTCTTTTTTTTTTCATGCCATCACATCATGAAGAAGTCTTGTGTGGACGTTCATATGACGCCCATACAGGATGTCCATGCAATGTTGAGGAAAGAAGAACAAAAAACTTTCATTCTCTCTGCCCTGAAGAGGTCTTCTGGAGGTATGGAAATAAAGTCTTAAAGACTTCATCTAGAGGTATGGAAATAACTTCTTAAAGACGTCATCTGCACTCAGTGGGGACAATTATCACTCAACCAGTCCTAACATTTTACTGCACTCTCTGTGGTGGGCCCGCACAACATGGGTCTGAGTGCTTTTTGCCTTACCGTATCATTGCGGCCCGCCCCGCTCCGAGACGTACTGCAATGCAACCGAGGCTCAAGGAGCTGCATCAGAGGGACCAAAGAGCTGCATGTGGTTCTGGAGCCTTGGGTTGCCGACCCTTGACATAGTGGAAAAGCATCAATAGCGAATAGAGTCAACTTGTGTAAGGCTGAGGAAGAATTCATGGAAAACCACCATAAGTCACTGACAGTCAAACAGAGAAACAAAAAACAAGAAAAGACACAACATCTCTGTTACACAAATACAAAACTCTGGTACAGAATTAAACATCACAATAATACACAATGTGCTGTTAAGAACATGCTGGATATGCAGATGAACATAGCTAAAGCTAGCACATAGCAACAACTGTGGCGCGATGCAAAATGGCTGTAACTGTGTTTTGACTGTTGTGGTAGATTTTCTGTTTAGAGCTGCTTTTGGAATGAAGATTTGTTGAACAAAGTTTCTCATCAAGAGTCTTTTTTGAAGCTTCAAAACACATGCATCATACAGGGTCTACATGACAGTGCCCGGAGTAGATCTCAGTCTCAACACCTAAGCACACAGGAAGGCAGAGATGAGGGGACAGAACATGGAAAGTGTTGTTATGGGAAACGGATCACAAACACGTCTGAAGGCCAATTCATACTTCATAAGATATTCGGCAGGCCGCTGCACTGACATCATTTCCTTAAGCCAGCTCCTTCTGGCCGTGGAAATGTGCCGAAACGTCGGAGTTGACGTGTGCTGTTCATGCGTGTTCTAGCTGGTTAATGACTATCAGCCATATTATAATAATATTCATGGCGTAACGTCACTACTTTGTGAGCTCCTTTACATGTCTGAAGTCGGGCGACATGTAAACAAGCACCTGAACACATCACTCAAAGCGGTCAATTCCTACAGTAAAAGCGAACTAGCATGGTGGCTTGGACAAAAACTTTCTAATTCATTAACAAAACAATTCAAAGAAATGTATTTCTGAAAATGTTGGAGGCAAGAAATAAGCTGTGCAGTTGAAAAGTTAAAACGCAGCTTCACAAGCTTTTCATTATGTTAAAAATTTAACATTTCATATACAATTGTACTTTTAGCAATGGTATATTTGCAAATTGTGGTTAGAATTATTATGAATATTTAAGCATATGCCTGTTTTTCACACAAAAATTACATCAATTTGACAATTACATACATTTTACGCCATTTCATTGTTATTTGTACAACCGTATAGTACATTGAACTGCGAAAAATGTTATTCTTTTTGAGAAATATGGGCAAAAATCACAGTATTGACTGTTTTTTACATTTTACAGCATTTTTCCATGAAAGAAACTCTGCAGGAGTATTGAAATGTAATTTTTCAAGAGAAAAAATGTATAAAAATTTTTTTTTTTTTTCCTGAGCATCTGACTGGTGGCACTCACATCACACCTAATAAGGAGGTTCGAGCGGCTCTTCCTCTGCCTCCTCAGACCCGAGGTGCAACATGCCCAGGACTGCCTGCAGTTCAACTACCAGCCAGATGTTGGTGTGGAGGATGCTATCCTCTGCCTTCTACATCAGGCACACTTCCACCTGGACAAGGGAAGTGGCACAGTGAGGATCCTCTTCCTGGACTTCTCCAGTGCCTTTAACACGATCCAGCTCCTTATGCTCCAGGATAAACTAAACAGCATGGGAGTGGACCCCTACCTGGTGGTCTGGATGTCCTGCTACCTCACCTACAGGCCACAGTTTGTCTGGCTGAAAGACACCACGTCTGACACTGTGATCAGCAGCACTGGAGCCCCCCAGGGCACAGTGCTGGCCCCTCTTCTCTTCACCTTGTACACCTCAGACTTCTGTTACACCACAGAGATGTGTCACATACAGAAGTACGCTGATGAGACAGACATCGTTGGTCGCATCAGGGATGACAGAGAGGAGGAGTATCGGAGTCTGGACTCGACAAACTTCTGGACATTATGAACAATACCAGCCACCCTCTGCACACCATCCTCAGCAACTAGAGGAGCCTGTTCAGTGAGAGACTGCATCTTCCCAAATGTCCGACTAACCAATTTAAGAACACCTTTGTCCCTCATGCCATCAGGCTGTACAACTCCTCACTGGGGGAGAAGAGGTGACAGAGGACAGAAGGGAAGGAGCGGTAGCCACTGTAATCATAGTGCATTTTAATGACACTGGTGTGTGTGTGTGTGTGTGTGTGTGTGTGTGTGTGTGTGTGTGTGTGTGTGTGTGTGTGTGTGTGTGTGTGTGTGTGTGTGTGTGTGTGTGTGTGTGTGTGGGGGGGGGCTTTCCTCCC